>MJHO01000083.1:807503-1012461 GCA_002076135.1 Xerophyta viscosa
CAGGAGGGTGTCTAATGAGGCATAAACTGTACAAAAGGTTAAGTTAGAGGCATCCACTCGGAATAATAATTCTCATAAAGACAATATGGTTAAAGATAGTCGTTCTGAACAATTTCGATTTTCTTGCAAATAAAGTCACTCTTTTTTTTTTTTCCTTCAATGCAAAAGCATATTACTGCTTGAGCCAAGAAGGTCAAATAGAGGTTTTCGACTGAGGAGGTTTTCTTAGAGATATTCAACTATTTATGTATTATTTGCTATGGGATCTCTTTGTATAACATTTGTATGGTGGCTATCTGGTATTTGCTTGCACGAGTGTTCATTGCTGTTCAAACAACCATTTATGCAGGCTATTTACATGTTTGCTTTTGGGGTTCCACTGTTTATCGACGGTGATGACAAAGCAAACAGGGTGAAGTGGGGCTTATGGATTGTACATAGATTGCTGCTTACAGCTGTCTATGGGTTAATTCTCTACATGTATCATTCCAGATGGAGAGAACGGCTACCTGGTAAAATATAGCAACTGTTTTACTACTTTTTTTTTTATATACAATTTATTTCACTGGCTTTTGCTTATTGAACAGCAAGACCTTCATTCTACAACTACAATTGCATGATGTTCTCACTAAATGCTGTAACACTATTTGCCTGCATGCTTATGGGAAACGGAGCCGGTTTTGGTTTCTGGTATATTCTTTACGTTCTCCTCCGACGAATTTATACCTAGCTTTTTCAAGCAATTAATTTCCTCCTCATTTTTTGCTTGAATAATTTAGGTTGTACAGTCTTGCTGTTATATGCTATCATTCCCTGTATCTGCCGCTGCTCTACGTCACCTTTTTATCCGACTTTTTCCAGGTAATATCGTCATCTTTGCTCAGTGATAAAGCTCCTGAAATTTTCTTGTGCAACAATTCCGTTCAATTATCTAATTGTTAATTAACATATTTTAAATGCTTTCAGGAGGAAGATATGAGGCTGGAGAATGTATACTATTCTGAGATGAAGGATGCCGGCTTCTTCGATGCCGATTGGGATTAGTATGAACCAGCAGTGTTGTTACACTTATGAACCAGCAGTGTTGTTACACTGTTGCTCAGTGCCCGATATGCATCAAGACTACCTGTTAACGATTTAGACGGATTGAGTACATCGTAATGGCTGATCGTCTGATATGTACAGTTTTCTAATTGAATCTATAAATCACTGGATTTTCTCATATATATATATATATATATAAGTTGACATGTAAGATGATGTAACATTCTACTGTAACTGGACACTTTAGGGAAGTAATGTGGCATTTTAAATTTTTTATTAGTATTTTTTTTTAAAGCCTATGTATTTTAATGAATGCAACGTTCGATTTGTATAATAATACTCTTACCTTTGTGACGGGCTAAGTAACCCTAGTTTATTTCAGGTTCCTTTTTTTTTTTTTTGTGGTTTAAATATTTCAACTCTTCAACTCTCCAGTTCACCAGCTCTTCAACTGATACTCTGAGCTCATGCTTGCAAAGATCACCATTGCAAGCCTACCCTCATAAAGGGTATCAATCCCGGCCATTCAAAGGGAAAAATTCCTATTCGACAGAAAAATTCCTATTCGATCGATCCCAGCCATTCAAAGGGCATCAATCAAACTTTTAGTAATTTTGAGACATTATGCAAACCTTTATTATCTATTTTAAAATATTTTTATTAAAAATTTTGAACAATAACAGATCTTGATATTGTACAATTTGTAGTTAAACTTTTTCTAAAAACATATTTCATAATATGTTGAAATGAAGATTAAAATTTTGATAATTATTTGGAAAAATTTTTAAGTATAAATTTATAGAGAATATCAAAATATATGATTAGGATTTTTAGTAAAACTGCTTAAGGGCGTTCATTTTTCAAAAAAGGTGCTTTAACCGCATTTGTCGGTGGGGGCTTTTGACTGACAAATATGGAACCAATCCCTGGCTCCATTTATATTTTGGATTGTTTAATTTAAGCAGGTTTGAATCGCAAATCAGTCAAAGGTCTATAAATAACCTCTGATTCTTAATCTCCAAGTGCTTTCTATTTTTGTAAATGCACTTATTTTCACGTCCCTCAAGATCTCTCTAGGGTTCACACATACACAAAAAGAAAAGAAAAAAAAAAAAAAGAGATTAAACAGAACAAGAACAAATTAACATAGAAACTAATAATTTTGTTGTTTAAGGATGAGAAAGCTATGTCCGAATCATGAACGGGAAGATGGTCTGGACACGGTCCTGGAGGTTCCGATCCCGGACGAGATGTTCGCCGCCTCCGGGACAAAGTGGCAGAACATGAGGGCGTGGATGAAAGAGCAGGCCTTCGATCACGCCACCGACAAGCCGCTCCTGCTCTCCGGCCGTAATGCTGAGATTCAGCTTCTCCTCAACGTCGTCGGATCGCCGCTCATTCCTTGTCCCGTCATCCACGATCGCGCCTTCAGTCGCTCCATCCGCGACTGTTCCATTGTAAGCCTATATATGAATGTTCTGCACGCATGCATGCTTTTAGATTTACTGCAGATCATAAAAATTTGTTCGTGATTTGATGTCGAAAGCAAGCGTCGACGGCGAAGTACATAATCCAGCAGTACGTGGCGGCGACGGGAGGGCAAGCGGCGCTGACGTCGGTGCAGAGCATGTACGCGATAGGGAAAGTGAAGATGTCGGCGTCGGAGTTCCACGTTGGCGACGAAAGCGTGGCGGCGTCCAAAGGGAACGGAGAGGTGGGAGGGTACGTACTCTGGCAGAAGAATCCCGATCTCTGGTACCTCGAGCTAATCGTCGGCGGCTGCAAGGTCAGCGCCGGAAGCGACGGCAAAGTTGCATGGCGCCAGTCGGCTTCCGAGCAATCTCATGCGTCTCGTGGTCCTCCAAGACCTCTCCGACGATCTCTTCAGGTACGAATGAATACAGAAATATCTGGGCCATGACTTCGGCTACGATACTCTGCCCGAAATCGTATAGTCCCGGAATTGAGCAATGATCCAAGAATAACCAAGTCAAAAATACTTACCGTCGTACTAAAATTGGAAGCCGCAAGCATTGATGATGTAGTATAATTCTGATGATTGGATTTCAGGGGTTGGATCCAAGAGCGACGGCGAACCTGTTCGCGGACGCGGTCTGCATCGGCGAAAAGGTCATCAGCGGCGAGGAATGCTTCATCCTGAAGCTGGAGGCGAACGCGGCGACTCTGAAAGCTCGCAGCACGGCCAGTTTCGAGATCATCCACCACACCATCTGGGGTTATTTCAGCCAGCGCACGGGGCTTCTCATCCAGCTCGAGGATTCTCATCTTCTCCGCATGAAATCCAACCGCCGCGGCGAGAGCATTTTCTGGGAGACGAGCATGGAGTCAATCATCCAAGACTACCGCTACGTCGACGGCGTCAACATCGCCCACGCCGGCCGAACCGCCGTCACACTCCTCCGTTACGGCGAGGGGTCTGTGAACCATAAGCGCAAGATGGAGGAGGTCTGGACAATCGAAGAAGTAGATTTTAATGTATGGGGGTTGTCGATGGATTGTTTCTTGCCGCCCGCGGATCTGAAGAAGGAACACGATGATAATCAAGCTGGATAGTAATTAATTAACGGTGATAATCAAATAACACATTGCATGCATGCATGCATAAATCTTTTCCTTTTTTTTTGTTTCACGTAAGAGTTTTATTTAGCAAAGATGAATGTTCCTCACATATATGTAGGCAGGTATTAGTCTCTCAGGTTTCTTCTTTCTTCTATTTTCTTTTATGGTTGCACAGTTGCACATTTTCTGTTCATGCAACAGTTTTTTGCAGTATATTCTACGTTGCAAGCATTATGGATGATTTTTTTTTTTTTCTTTTTTGAACAAGGTGGAGTAGCAATTTTTTTCACTGTTGGAATGAACTTGGTAATACTCCGCGATTAAGCCCAACTAGTGATTCATCTCTTTATGCTTTGTGTTGTATTATATTTTTAAGTTTATGATTTACCAAAAAAAAAAAAAAAAGTTTTCATGTTAGGAAAGTTAAAATCCTTAATCGAAGGACAAAGCGGTAAAATTAGTTATTTAAAACAGATAATATGGGTCCCCATCCTTGCCAAAAAATAAAAAATAAATAAGACAGGGTTTATATATATATAAGGCTAGACTCAGTCCAGCGGGCCCGTCCATCCTTGCCAAAAAATAAAAAAAAATAAAAAAAAAAAAGAAAAAAGGCGCGATATGATCATGCAGTCATGCAGAGATGCAGAACAAGTAAATTCCGATAAAGAAATTAGACAAATAACCCAATGTAGATGACAGTAGATAGATCTCTGTTATGAACTTCCTTGCTTTATACAACAGAGGTTCCGTTCCGCAGTATGTCGTCTCAACAACCACGCCGCGCATAGTGCACTACGGCTTGCGCTTGATTGCAATTACATTACACAGATCTGATATAAATAATCCAACATATGTTGAAAAGAAAACTTCTGTTTATCGAATTATCCAAGAAAAGAAACAATCTCAGTTGATAAAAAAGAAAAGTGTTAAATGAGCTCAAGCATCAAAGATAATTCTTTATATTACATCTTCTACGGAAAGAGCACTGCCCTCGATATACTCGGTAGTAAACAAAAGAGCAGAAGATATAAGCATTCAGAGTCTAAAACTGATTAGAAAACCTTTCCTTTCTCACTTCCATTTGGTTCCAGAGAAATTCTAACACTCCCATTAGTAAAATTTCTAGATTCGTTAGAATGCGGCAGAGGTTGGGTAGACAACGATATGTCTAAGAGGATGATCGACATCACCTCCACCAGCGTGTCTCACAAAATCAGCAGGCGTAAAGAACTTGCCGTGGCAAACACAAACTATTCTTACTTCTACGCCTTTCTTATATCGGTATAGAAACCCTTCGACTCTCCTGCCGTTGAGACCTTCGCCCTTTGTTGTCACACATGGCATTTCTTCCATGACATTTCTTTCTGTATCTCGTCTGCCGTTCGGCCTTGCGACCTTATTTGGCCTGGATGCATTTTCTGGGCCAAAGTTGGATTTTAGTGATGCTGGTGGTAGTGACTTTTTGTGAGTGCAATGGTCAGGGACTGGTCGGACGACTGAAGTACTCCTCTCCTCTGCATAAACAAAGACCAGAAAGTTAAGTACTAGTAGTTTATTATCAGTATTCAGACAACTGATATACATAACTTTGAGAAACTTAAAGTAATAATACCGGTGATAGCAACGTATCATTCTCTCACAGCTTTTTGGAACTTTAGGGATAAAATCTTACTTGTTCTACATTTTGATTACTGCAATTCACCAACTTTTGGTGAAAATTTTTGAGAGTTGACTGATATTAGTTTTGCAATTCAATTAGTACCGGATGTGATCATATTCTTCCATAGCTACCTGAAGAAGCATCATTCTGAGAAAGACGAATAAGAACCACCTTATCAGGAGGTGGCGTGGCGTTGCAGTGGTAGGATAGGCCTCAAGAAGCCTAACTCTCCGGGTTTGACTGCATGTTCTGCAAGTGAGAATACAAATGCTGCTGACGTGCACGTGTGTCTCCTATGTGCGACGGATGGATTCGTCTAGATATAGGACCCAGGATAGTCTTCTCTCGGATTGATCCAGATAACGGGAAAACGGCAATGCCGGTACTAAAATAAGAGGAAAATAACCACCTTATCAGATCTAATTACATCCTTCCTAAACAAAAGCCTTCTTCTTTGAATTATTTTGTGTCCGTCTCCCAAATTTGCAACACAATAGAAATGATTATAAATTTTTGTGCAAGTAACCTCCTTAACAATGCAGACATTGCATCAGTTTTATTATCATCTACCCTGAAGTGATAAAACACAATAAGGAGTGAAAATCAATAATCAACCATTCAATTCCAAGTACGTATCTCAATGGCATAACTAAAAAAAAACACTAGCTGACATTGTTTTAACACCATCGAGAACTGGCTTTAATTTAAGATTTCATCAGCTCTAACTCTGAAGACAAACATATGAAACCAGCTAAAAACAAAAATTATAGCCAATTATTCTTTCCAATCTAATATATATTACTAAAGACCTTCAATTTGACAGACCTACTCCAATAGACAAATACAGGAAGCCTGTAAAATATACAGAAGCTCCATATTAACAGATATAGTTGGCCCTATTTCAACATTAAGCAATGGAATTACTAGATATAAGCAACAGTGCATGCAGAATGAACTGCAGATGCAGGGGTAATTCAATGAAAAGATAACAAAACATGGACAATAATTTGGAGGGAAAGAACCATCTTTATTGCATCCACCAACTCTTCCCTCGCAGCAAATCAGAAGCAATGCAATTGAGTCTAACGCAAGAAAGGAGGAGTATACAATTAAAACCCACCAACCAATGATTACTGTTTTTTCTTAGAGTAATTTCCAAATTAGTATTTCACAAATTCGCAAGCAAAAACAATTTGGCAAATTTCTTGCAACGTGTGGGAAATTTGCAAATTCCCTTGGTGGTATGCAGGCAGTGGGCGGGGGCTCCCTCAGGCAAGGATTTATCCATGCCGAACCATCAAATGGTCCGTGTAGGTGCTGGCTTTTCCTCATTATTCAAAATATAGTGGCCAAACTGGCTCCGTTAGTTAGTAAAGCTGAGTTCTACGATTGAATGATCTCCGTAAAAAGTCAATTATTGGAAGGAGAATTACTTAAATTTCAAATGAAATTAGTCTCATCATTCTGGGATAGAATACTCGTGGAAAACCCCCAAAAAAAATAAATAAATAAAATAAAATAAACAAATAAAAATTAAAAATCCTTCAAATTACCATTAACAACTTCAATATAATTCTATGTACCTTGTAGGAGTTGTTTATCCAATTCGGTGATGGTGGAAGAGCCTACGCTTCCTTGCGACCCGATCGACCGCTGCGACACAGTCTGACTAGCGGCCCAACCTGCTACTCCCGCTGGCAGAGAACCGTTCACCTGCTTGCCGAAATTCAGTTGAATCACTCCAGGAGCTACTGGCGAGCATCCGCTGAGCTCGAACTCGATCGACCGCGGCGCAGCAGAAGAAATTTCTTCTGATTTCAAGCTTGTATGTTTCTCAATTCTCTTCCTCTTGGCTTCGAATCTATTCAAGCTCTGCAACTCTTTCCTCTTCCTGAGCTCCTCTTCGGTCTCAGTAGGAAGCGAGGACGTGCGCGTGAGCGCCATGAAGTCGTGCTCGTGAACCACCGAGAACGAAGATATCGAAGAAGATCGAACCATGACGCCGTTGTTATATTTCTGCCTCTCTTTCGGGTCGACGCCGAAGGACCCGTTAAGTGATAGGCCTAAACTGAGCTCGACCTCGCCGGAATCGGTGTCCTCTGCGGGGGAAGTCGACGAAGACTTCGCCGTAGACGCTTTTCGCCCGCTTGTTTCCAGAAAATATCTCGGGAATCCGCCGGATACTCCCTCCATCGAAGAAGAGAGAAGGGAGACGGAGAAGGTGAAGGGAGACGAACGGAGGAGTTTTTATGCAGCGGTCCAGTGGAGATGTACAATGACGAAGATGACCCTCTCTCTCTACTTTGAAAATAATCGAAATGTCCACACCACCTGAGCCAGCATTGCCACGTGGCATAACGAAATAAGGTATCCAACGTCAGTAGGCAGTACTGGAGTTGTCGAATCATCGGCGGGGGGGTACGGCCGGAGCACCGCCTGATGATATGATATGAATCGTCCGAGCTGTATTTGGCCACCGCGAGCATGCTAAGATGAGACCAATTAATTAATTACCTCTCAAACCCTCCCAATCCTTCCTTTTTTCATACTATACTTTAATATTATCTTGTTATGCTTAAATTTCTTAAAAGAAAACTTATTATTGGTATAGCAATTGATCTTGACCTTCGCTTTATATAAATGCACGTATGAGATATCAGATATGACTATATAGTAGTCATGTTCAATTTAAAAAAGTTGCTCAACTGTCTCATGCATCTATATTTAATAATACGATGTATATATTGCATCTATATTTAATGTATATTTATATTTAAGATAAAAAATTCAAAATATAAAAAAGATATAACCGGTCTTAGCTGTTGCCTGTCGTGCCGCATACCATGCTCGGCAAGGCAAGCCATGAGCCGACGGGTGCCAGTCGTTTGGCTTGAATTGTGTGCTAGCCAATTGGCTAATAGATAAGGAAAAAATTACTCACAATAAACTATCCAATAAATTACACACAATCAATCTCCACCACACACGCGTCTCGTAATCTGCACAATTTTCTCGTGATCCGTACAAAATATCAAAATTACAGATATATTAATCGTAATGTGTGGTCATGATTGTGTCACGTCAGCATGTGTAATTTTTTGAGTGTGCATAGCAAAGCCCAATAAATAATGTCTCTAATTCTATATACCGATCCTTGATTAGACAGATAACTCAAAGAAGGCTCTCATAAGCTTCAACTACATCAGCTAATTCTAGCAATATTAACATTTTAGTGAAAATCTACTTAGTTCTCATGACTTTGCAGGATGACAAAAAATTCGAGACAGTGGAAAGTACCAATTCCATTTAAATCCAAGATGAGGATGTGGGCTGATATGTTAAAAGAAAAACGCTAGTGAGCTCACCGCGCTTAAGTTGAGCGGAGGGGGCTTCCGACTCAGGAACCAAAGGTCACGAGTTCGAATCCACAGACGTTGTTCGTAAGTGTGGAGAGCGAAGCTCCCACTGTACCTGTGGGAGGGGAGGAGGGAGGGTGGGTGAAACGGGCCTATTGGGAATACCTTATCTGCAAGGATGGATCCCTTCAGCTAGTGGAACGTTAGATGGTGCCATCCGTATTGTTTACCTATTATGACGGTCGCTCGAAGTATGTCAGGATAAGAATTTTCACAAAAAATTCATAAAAATACTATTGTCCCCATTGCACCATCCACAAATTTACCAAACTTCAATAAAACAAAAGGTTTGAAAATATTCTTTGGAGAAACTTTCAAAATAAAAATTGTTAACTTTGATGAGATATACAATTTTATTTTAAATTTTTTTTTGAAATATGCATCTAAATAGTATTTGGGAGCTTTATGATTTAACTGGTTTAAAGCATGTATTAAAAGAATATTTAAAAGTAATGGAATTCTAAAAAAAATTTAAAAAATATATTTTGAAAAAGAGTTTTATTAAGATATGCAAATAATATGTTTGAAATTTTTTTAAGTTCAATTTTTTTTTTTTAAATTTTAATGAAATATATTATGGGGTTTGATGGGTTTGTTGCTGAATATAGATAGCATCGCTCATATTAAAATGGCAAAAGAAACATGTGCCAAAAGGGAGATGGTTGCAGCCGAGGACACGTGTCTCATTGCTAATCGGGTTGGCTGCAGGTTTCAGCAAACGATTGAGAGAAAATAGCGGGCAAGTGGGTACACTATGTATTCTATCCCTGAAACGGGTCGGATCTGACGGAGTTATTGAATTTCAATACTTGTGGAGTATTTACCGTTCACCTAGCTTGGGTCTGATGGTTTAGCGGGTTAACGGGTTATTGGATTTTTCGCGAGAAAAAATAGGTAACTGTTGCGGATTCAAGTGTGAGTGGACGGCAGATACATAAAGCTGACACGTGTCTCCGTTCGCCAGGGGGTCCAACCAGGCTACCAACTTGTGCCTTTAACAAGCAATAAAGAACTAAAAAAGCGATCGAAAGCGAGAAACACCGGCACGTCCCTCCACGTGTGTCCAATCAGAACAATAAGCCTCTCCAACGCCAGCCAAACAGCAAACACCGTTCAAACCCAATAAGAACGGGTTATACTGGTTAGATCGGCTATGTTGCTGGCGTGGAGGATAGCGGTTTGCCAAGCTGGGTGCAACTGAATTATGTATGTATGGTCGAGTGTGACTGGGTGAGAAGAGCAAAGAGGGCAAGTTGGTCCGCCACGTTTCGCTCTGTAGCTGGAAGCAATGACGTCGGTCGCGGGATGCGGGATCTTCTGCGGATGCTGTCTGATGGACACGTCGACGTACTGACGTGGACTTTTGAAAAACAGCAAAGTTTGAGAGACGCGTGTCGGACCGCTAGTGGCTACGTCCAGTACGTGGAGGAGGAGCAACGCACGTGTGAGATCCAAGGACGAGCGGGTTAGGAACGGGTAGCACGTTCGAGTGGTAATAGATGGTGTGTCCTTTGAGAGGAAGGAGGAGACTACGATTAAGATTTAAGAGGGATCTATTTCATTTGATTTAAATGTTACGATTTTGGAGATTTCTTTTAGATTTTCTGAAAATGACTTCTTCTTTTTTTCCCAAATTTTACATTTGCACCTTTACGATCTGTTTAAAATGAGAGAAAGAAAGAAAAAAAAAAAAAGAAAAAAAATAAGTGGTAGGAATCTTTTTTCTTCCAATTCATTTGGATAATAGAGGAAAGACAAGAGAAGAAAAAATATTTACTGTAATATTTAAAATATTTATAATTATAATAACCACATATATATAATAGATATTAGGTAATTACAATAATGTGAGGATAAAAAGATAAAATCAATAAATAAAATTGGGTTCCCTCCCCCCTCCGACAACTTGAATTCGTAAAAATATGCCCCACAAATTCGAAATGATATTTTTATGGCATATTGATTTTGTGAAATACTGAAATCGTCCTCGTTTTTCAAGAAAAAAAAGAGATAAGAACAATTTCATCATTTTACGAAATTAATAATAATATAAAGATATTATTTGAAATTAAGGACGAAGATAATGTTAAATTAAAGGAACCTAAAAATACAAATGCCCCTTCTGTGATTATTTCAATTAACTTTGAAGCAGCAGGGATGTTTTTGATTGTTTAAATAAAAACCAGAAAAATACATTAAAAAATAAGATAAAAAAGGAAAAGGATTGAAAGGCTTAGAAAAGGAGTGCTTTTTCCAGGCAAGTGGGAAGGCACTCTTGAACTTTTAGCATTTGATGGCTCTCATTTTAGACAGAGACACATCATATCTGATATCTATTTATCTAAATACCCAATTGACAAAATAAGGGTGTTTTGGGAAATTCACTGGAAAATTTAAAAGCAGAAAATAAATAGGAAAATGGGTACTGATGTAGTCAAAATTGGAATCGTTGGGAGGTCTTCTTATTTTGGTAGCAAGTGGAGTGTGGCAACTGTAAACAACTCACTGAAGGCGATTGCTATTTGTTAATCGGACGCTTCCTATTTTGTCCAGCTATATTTTAGCATTTAATCAATTTTTATAAAGAAAATTCTTAATATAATTCTTTTTGGCTTTAATAAAAGATATATGCTATTCATCAGGGATCCCTGACGGCCCTGATGCAATCTGGACCGTCTGAGGCCCATCGGGATGTGTATATACACATCCCGAGGCCCTTCCGAAGGACTTCGGACGGCCCAGATTGTATCAGGGCCGTCAGGAGCCCCTGATGAATGGCTTTTTCCTTGATAAAAATGTCCAAGCTTGAATGGTGCCGCATATTATTGTAGTCAGCAAAATTATATATAATAAAGCAATCAAATTGTTATTATAATAATAAGCCTGGATTGGATGTATCATCATGTTGCCTTCCTGGTTTCTCCCTGTTTGTCCGGAAAAAGCGACAAATATATAATATATATAATATTATATATATATTATATATATATAATATATATATACAGAGAGGAGAGAGAAGAGAGAGAGAGAGAGAGAGAGAGAGAGAGAGAGCAACTTGTTATTATTCTTATCTTGTAAAGAAATCCTCAGCTTGGTATCCGTCAAGTTGTAGTACA
Organism: Xerophyta viscosa; assembly: GCA_002076135.1. Taxonomy (NCBI): domain Eukaryota; kingdom Viridiplantae; phylum Streptophyta; class Magnoliopsida; order Pandanales; family Velloziaceae; genus Xerophyta; species Xerophyta viscosa. The sequence goes on from MJHO01000083.1 coordinate 819,323, forward strand.
CGTCAAACAGTTCACTATCCTCAACTTGACTACTTGGTGATCTCCCAGTGAAAATGCTTAGCCTTTTTGGCCCCTTTTTGTTAAAGAATTGTTTACCCATCCTTTTGCCACAGAAATTCCACGAAGAACCAATTAAAAATTGACAATTGTTATTCAATCCTACACTACAACAATCGTGCCTCCCTGGTTGTGATCCGGAAGCTTCAGAGATGAGGTCCCACATTTGAATCCACATCTAACTAAGAGGGCGACGCGACAAGGTGAACTACAAAGATGCGCCCAACCTCGAGATCAGTAGTGGTGGTAGGATATGAGATGATAGTGGGACTCATCAACATGCAAAATAAACTAATTAGATCATCGGACATCAAAACATGTCGACATCTTTGAATTCGCACGCACTTGTTACTCAAATGTGGTTCAATGCATGCACCATCTCCATACACCGAGCATTCTTTATTTTATTCTATTCATTTATTTTAGGTGGATCCTATCTTTGCCACAAACAAAGGAATCATCACCCGCCATGTCAGATGTCCATATGTTTTGATTATTTTAGGAACAAAGGTGTTGTTCATTGTATCCCCTCTTGTTTAATGCCAAGTGCTTCCACCTTTTTTACCTAGGCATAAATAAATTAATGGCTTTTGAATAAAGAAAAAAAAACACATAGTTGTCCAGATACATAAAATCAAATATCTAATCCGATAAAAATATGAACACATCCACAAATCTTAATCGAGATATCATAATAAAATCAATCACGATTCCATGGGATTACAACATGGCCGTGACCATAGACGGACAGAAGTATTCTCGGACGATGTTTTGAACATGAAAGGCAGTTCATTTGTCTCATATTCTAGAACTCATAGTTCGACATTTCTACCTTTTTGACCTATTTCCTTTTTTAAAATTTAAAAAAAAAAAACCAACAAGATAGACTATAAAGTTATACAGCAAAATAAAATAAATAAATATTTGTATCCAATACTTTTTCCAAAAATATTCTAACTTACATCCAAAGAGGCGACCCATGGCCCATGGGATCGATAAACTAAAAATATATGCATTTTGCACTTCCAAGTAAATTACTAAGCAACAGTAAAACTGCAAACATTTATTAATACAAAACAATCAATTAAAGCGAAGAACAAAGGAAAAGAAGATTAAAAGCAAGTATTAGTAATAAGCAACAAGCTCCAAAGAAAAAAAAAGTTGCTTTTGGTTTTAAAATATCTGTCATACAGAATCTGGGGAGAATTTCCTATACTGAGATGCTATAAGGTGACTGATTGGATTCATGAAAGCAAACATCATACTCTTTACAAAGACTCAGCATTACCAAAATAGAACCAAATGTTCCATGAATATTTGGCTGGGGAACTATCTGGCATCCCTATATACAAGTATACCACAAACAAAGTGCTCTAGTGCACTCTTTTTATGTTTTTCTTAAGTAACTATAAATTAAATCCTTTATTAGGCTAAACTCTAATCCATACTCATTCGGCAATAACTTACGAGTGTTCTCCAGTTTGGCGAATCTGGAGTTGAAAAGACCCGAGGAGTTGCCTCTTCATACAGATTCACAAAGTTGGCCCAGTATGGCAGGGTTCCCCTGGTTCATGTCAAGATGACAAGTATTCTCTAGTGAGGTCTTCCCTATCTATATGTCCCACGAGGAACTTCCATGAACCAAAAGCAACAAGAAGACTTTTTAAATTCTAAATTCATCATTAAAGTCAATAAGACATGCTGCCGGTAGGCAATCAATCTCACAAAAGATACTTGTAACAATCCCATGCAAGAAATCTTATGAGAACTGCAAAAGAAAAAAACATATGCGCGTAGGATTGCTGTTCAAAAACCTAGAGCTTACGACAGGACCATGTCCAAAGATATACCATTATGTCCAGCGTTGATAGTAAAGTAATAAAGTGGCACCATAAGTTTGAAACAAACAGCCGACTGAAGAGAGCTCTGTTAGACGGCCATCAGTTCCCCAAAATTGCGCATCAGAAAAATAGATCCAGCAAACAATCCAGCAGCACGGAGCAATTTCTGTGGAAGCAGATAATTAAACTCATTAACAGAACCTCCTCTAATATATATATTAAAGCGAGTCAAAACAAAGATTTATTATATCTATAAATCATTTTTTCTATTTACTAATTGGATCAAACAAGAGTGACATTGTTAGAACCCCCTCCGATTATCCCTAAAAATTGCCACCACCGCTTCCTACCACCAAAATAGCTACTATAAATTGTCCCAAATTCAAAGTTAAAAAAAACTTCTTTTGAGTTTGAACTTCTTTTGAGTGTGGCATCATGGAGTTATATATGACCAAACAGAACTCGAATCGAATCATTGCATTTTTGTAAATTTCAAATTCGAACTTCTTTTGAGCAGGACATCAAGGAGTTATGTACGGCCATCCAAAAGCTTCTTTGTTCATCCAAATATCTAACAACAGTTTTGTAAATTAAGCTGTTGATCCTACCATTGACATTAATTTTTCCATATACGTAGAAAAGAAACAACCCAATAACCTTGCGAAATTATGCACGTAATGAACAGCATACTAATACTGTGAGCATTGTAACTAACATTAAGTGCATAAGCAAAATTGTATAAACAGAAGATTGCTTAAAATCACATATCACAAGCAAAGATTACTGGATTCTCCGCCAAATAATTGTAGAAAATTGCTACGCAATTATGCATATTAGATATCATAAACACAAAATAGACTATCTAAATATGTGACTAAGAATATCACCGGACTGCAGTGTAAGATGCAAACAGTAGGGAGACTGCAGGGCAATTTCGCCAATATTATGGGCATTGTTAGAAAAATGACATAATCTTGAATGTACAATCCATCATCTAATTACATTCAAAACGTATTTTTACGAATTGACATACATAACTCAGAAAAATTAAAATATAAAATTTGACGGATACTTAGAATTAATTGATGGCGAAGAAAAGGATTAAAAAGACTACCGAGTTGAAGGCCCACTTCTCGTCGTCGTTGACCTGTGAGTTCCAAAACTCCTTGACCTTCTCCACCGCCGCTTTTGAGCCGCCTTTCGCCATTATTAGCTCTCAAGTGATGATGATTCTAATATCTAGGGTTTTGGCTCCCGCGATCACCCAGATGGAAAACGAAGCAACTGCTGTAGAAAAACGTCTGGAGACCGAACACAATATCGTGAATGCCACTCTAATTGAATATAGATGGGTTTTAATGGGCCGACAAAGACGGCCCAACTAACATCACCAGTTTAGCGATGAGAGCTCATGAACGAGTTATCCAAAAGCCGCTAAGATCCTGACACGTGGATTAGAGTAACTACCGCACGTAGAGAAAGAACAAATATCAGAAGAAATTACAAAAAAAAAAAAAAAGAAGAAATTGAAATCATGTCTGTGAACATCACCAGCAGGCAGCAGCAGAGCATTGCTCGATGTTATCTTCAAGGACTACAATGCTACGCAGACAGAAGACTGCAAAAACAAGATTAGAATCAACTGGAAGAGTATCTGCTTCTGTTATATATCAAATTATTCATCCATAAATTCACAATTTGCTGCCTTATTAACATCTGTAGCTCAAAATTTTTGTGTGATTGTTCATAGAGCTTCTACAGCCTCCGCAGAAATAATTTAATTTCGAATGATCAAATTACGTTTACTAAGCAAGTTAATTCCTAACGATTCAGAAAGAAGAAAAGAATCCAGTTTTTTCCTCTTGAAGAAAAACAAAAATAATATCTTAAATTTAGATTAGTGCATGAATCCAGCTGCATATCTTGCAACAGATTTTGTTTCTGAATTACAGAAATCAAAGATTTTGTTTCTGGTAAAGGCCATTGAAGTCCTTCTAAATGCACTTATAGAGAAATAAAAAATCATAACCGGAAAATTGTCGAAGAAAAAACAACACCTAGAGAATCTGTAAATGCACTTACCAGATAGACACCATTACAAAGATTAACAGCTAGGTTGCCCAAAAATGAAAGAAAAGGTAGGGCAAAATTAGGATGAAGGATTTCGCAAGGTTATGAATTAGCATTATGAATATATTGATTAGATTAGTATCCAGTAATCCTTAATCCCCTCATATAAAGGAAAGTCTCTCACCCACAAATGTGAAAAATAAAATTATAATTCACCCAAAAAAAAAAAACATCTCATCTCCAATTCTGAGCCTCACAAAAAATCTCAAGAGAGCCAAAAAGGACCTGCACAGGAACAATCCTAGTTCAGTACAAAGAACACTGCCCTTACTATCACGTAATCTTTATGCTGAAACAGCAGCTGTCTGATCCACCCCGTTGGAATGGGGAACCACTTTACCACTCCCGTTCTGAACACCACGGAGCTGATAACCTTCCCGACCTGCTCTGCCACGACCACGGCTTGCATATTCACCACGGTTTGAGTACTCAAAATGGTTCCTGAACTCACCCCTAGTGTAACCCTGGTTGCTGCCAAATCCTCCACGTCCCCTGTAACTGTCACGACGGTATCCACCTCTTCCAGTGGTATAACGACCCCTGCCACCACCATTACCGTTCACGACAACGCCGTTCACAACTGTAAGAGAACTACAAATATCAGCGCTGATGTGAAAAAGTTTACTTTAACGCTGCCTGCATCGAATTAAATAAGATACTTGCCTCTTGTAGTTGTCCGTTTTTCCTCAATATACACCTGACGCCCTTCAATAGTGATTGGAGATGCCTGTTATAATACAAAAAGATCTTTAATACTACCGCAGTAACATTTCACAAGCATAGGAATAACATAGGAATACAAGTATCGGATTAAAAACCTTGATAGCAGCTTGCATGGACTCAAAAGCTTCAAATTCGACAAAGCCAAAGCAAAAGCGATCAATCTGCATAGATATGAAAGGAAACAGCATATGATTATACCTACTTCCTGCTTCTAGAGTTAACAAAATTGGATGATCAATAGCAATCATATGACATAGCTTTGGCAAACCTTGTGGTTTCTAACTTGAACTCCATCAGGCTTGATCGCCCCGAATTTCTTAAATTCCTCAGTTAGTTGTTCGGCAGTCGAGTTGAGAGGCAAGTTTCGAATATAAACCGAATGCCCTTCTACTGCGGAAAAACTATGTCAGTTTTCAAAGAAAAGATATTCCAATTCAACTATGATTAGGCTGAGGCACACCATCCTGAGCAACATTTATTTCAGATGCATGTTTGCTATTTGCAGCTGGAGTGTCAGGTGCTGGAGCAGGTGTCACAGCAGCGACTTTTAATTTCTCAGATTTCGGAGCAGCTGGCTTTGACTTTGTGGTAGGTACGTAAACAGGAGCTGGAGATGCAGCATCTTTCGCGACTTTAACCTGTGATGGTTACATTTGAAAGTAGCATAATTTAAGAGCCCAACTATATTTACAAATTCAACTTCTAAAGGAAATATGGGACATATCCACAGGTGTCAGCTTGCATAAAAGAACAATGAAAGCAAAATGTTACAGCACTCGCGCAATACTACTATAAGAGTTACGTGCAGGTGAACTCACAATTGATGCATAAGACTTTTTGGGCAAATCCTCTTGGGTTGCAGTGGTTACTTCAGAAGCGGGTGGTGCACCAGTTTGAATTGGATCAGCCGGTTGTTCGACAACAACCTCTTCATCAACCACTGTGCCACCATTTTCTGACAGGTCAAGACCTTCGCCGCCATTCTCACTATCATCCTCCACTGGTGTAGGTGTAGAATCCAGATCGTGCTGATCTTGGACCAAATCTTCAATAAGCACAGAGCTCGGATAAGAAGCCACATTTTTAAACAAAATCCAAACAGGGATTTATAGATTAAAGGGTACAAGGATAACATACAATAACAACATATAAATTAAAAGATAAGGAAATATCACCGGTACTGTGCTGTTCCAAGGGTTCCTTGGGGACATCTTCACTTAATCCATTGACTAGCACCTCACCAATGTCTTTTGGTTGGCCTTCATTTACAAATCTAAAGACATCATTCAGGACAAAATAAGTTCCTTCAGCTTGTGGGGCAAGGAAAAAAGATTGGGTAAATCTTCTGAAAATTTTCTCCTCTTTCCCTATCAAGCATCCAGTGACCAAAATCAATATTCCATCCTTGTATGAGGCTTGGGAGTCTATGGTCTCTATCGCCGGCATATAGCTCTTGCTGTCCAGAGAAAGAACCAAGTCATTGATCGCCTGTACCACGATAAAGGCAAACTATGATATTAGAAACACATAAATAATGGACAAAGATATAGAAGTGAAAGCTAGCTAGATTATAGGTAAAACAGTAATATTTCAAGTCAAACTCATTAATATTTCTCTGAAACTTGCCACATATAACTAACTTTTTGCAATTAAATATATCATCTAACTCAACCAATCTTGTCACCTAACTTAAGGAACTGCTCACTTATGGGAAGACGAATCTGACATCACTATCCACTTTAAGATTGTATTCGCTTAAACATTGGAACACAATAATCTTATTTAACTAAGGGGCAATTTATAGCTGCAACATTTCCAAAGTATCGATAATCATACCTGCGTTGATGTTACTGAAGTCATGACACCGTTAGCATCTGGACGACTTAGAACACTGGAGTCCAAATAAAACCTATGAACATGTTCTGGTGACATGTGAAAGACATAATAGTACTGTCCGACAAAAGCATTTCCAACCTGTAGTATCAATAAGAATTAGTTAAATAACAGATAACAGCATGCAACTTCTTCCTTATCAGTCAAAACAGGAAAGAAAACTTCAAATCACTACCGTTTGGGGGCTCATAGGAGCAGGGGTGGTTGTTGGTACTGCCATATCTGTATGATATATATCATAACAAGTTAGTGAAAATACATGAACCGACACAAAACCAATACAAGTAGAGACAATGAATAGAAGCGGAGCATCAATTCAGTATAGCAAGTCCCATTGAGGCTTAACTAAAAAATGTGTGCTTTCGTAACTCTTAACGATTCAGACTAGATTAGAGTAAAAGATGAACAAAACACACTATTTTCAATAATTAAGACTTACAGTTACTTTTACGAACAAGCAAAAAAAAAAAAAAAAAAAACCAAACAAAAAAACATAACATTTTGATCTGAGATGAAATCACATCAGACCAGTTGCATGAATCAGTGAAACCCTAACCCGAATTTGTCGCAACTTTGACAGCGATTCTTTACAAACAAACGACTGATTCAAGACAATGAACAGATGACGAATTAACGACACTTGATCCAGCGCACCTAGTCAATCTCGTATGTTCCCAGTCTAGAAAAAGCATAGCTTCGAACTAAATGAGACTATTACGACACTAGTCAACAACAGAGATCGAAGGAAAGTGCAAACTTATTACCCGTAGATCGACGGCGGCACAGGCTAATCCCAGCCCGAGATAGGCAAGGGCGGCGGCGGCGGGAGTCAGACCGGCGAGAGAGAGAGAGAGAGAGTTTGAGGGGGTTTAAGGAAACTTCAAGTTCCGTATTGAGAAAAAGAAGGTATATATCTAATATTTTAATATATGTCTCTTTATTTATTTATTTATATATTTCTGGACGGTGATTGTGATTTGGTTAGTCTGGCTTGTGGATGACTGCCACGTCGGCAGCTCTCGCAAGCTACGTGCGGCTAGGATTTCGGGTTCAGTATAGTCTGTATATGGTTTAGGCCATGAACTGCTAGTTCCTGTCACAACACAACTGTAACAGTCACGATGCTCCGACTTATTTGACAATGTTGATCCGGTCGAAGGGGATTCCGTATTCTTAGAAGTTTTGGTAACCAGTCATGTTAAATCCAGCATATGTTGGTGCAATTGGTTACTTTACAATTTGCCACTTTAGTTTAGGTGTGTATATATATATATATATATATATATATATGGTATATTAGTATGCTTTGGTTATTACAATATTTGGTTGGTGCTGAGAGATATCTTGTAGTGGTTATTGTGGCAAATTATTTGGGTGCTTTGATGACATTATTTGTTGAAGGTAGATATGATTCTAAATAGGGCATAATGGCATAGAAGCACCAATATGTATAGCCGATCCCAATCTAGTTGCGCAACAACTCTTTTTTTTTTTTTTTTACGGATAGCGTGTTAAAATGTCACTTCTCATTTTTTACAAAATAATAATGTATACTATCTTTTTCCCTATTTTATCGTAAATGAAAAGTTTGTATCTATTTTGGTGGTAGCGTTAAATATTCACAGTAATTATTTGGAATGGTCAAGTTTTAATAACTATTTTACTTTGCGGAGGAATTTCATCTTTCTTAAGATGTCGAGTAATGTGGTAGCAGTTTGGTTAGTGAATATTTAAACAAACTTTACGTGCACAAGGACCTCATAGTATAATTAGGTTATTTACAAGTAAATGTTATTGGTAAGCTACCGAAAGCAACTAGCTCGACCGGATAGAGGCACATTAGAAAGGGTCACCACCGGAGTTGAGGTTATGTGGAGTGAAATCTCTTGTAAGATTTTTCGGTACTCCATAACAAAAGCCTCAATTCATAAAAAGTCTGTAATATGATCCCAAGTTGGAGCTGGACGTGAGAGTTTTCCGAGAGTTTGAGGTCTATTCAGAGACGTGTGCTCGTATTACGGGTTATACCAATATAAAAAAAAACAAAAAAAGTTATTGGTAAGGTGCAGGATGCTGATATTCAAGTTCTAGTGACCTGGATATCAAGTTACTGTAACCTGAAGATATGATTCCAAGTTCTAGTTCTCTAAGAAGGCATGTATTCTTTTTTATACTATTTGTTTGAATTGAAATGTAGATGTTTTAAACTGTTCATTTCAAGTGAATTTGAGTGTCTGGGCCTTAATCAATAAATAATCTCTCTCTCTCTCTCTCTCTCTCTCTCTCTCTCTCTCCTGTGCGTTGTTATGAGTTATGACCTATTTTATAAACAACTAGTTTTGAACCCGTATGATGCACGGTTATTAGTCATTAATATAAATGATAATATTAATTTTTTTTATATTTTAATATTAATAATTATTTTTATTAAATTATTATTATTATTATTATTATTATTATTATATAATACTATTTGAAATCTTATTTCAATATATTGATTTAATATAAATTAATTTTTATTTTTATTAAAATATTATACTATATTTATCACATGTAATTAGAGAAAAAAATACCAAATTAAATTTCTAAAGTTACGACTTTAATCACCCATTTATATATATTGTATAGAATTATATATAGATTATTAAGAATTTGATAATGACCTTTAAAATTCTTCATTACATAGCAAAAGTTACGACTTTAATCACCCATTTATATATATATTATATATAATTATATAAATTATTAAAAATTTGATAATGACCTTTCAAATTCTTCTATATTATTATAATTTATCTTTTAATATATAAAATAAAAATATTATAAATTATACATAATTTTTATATTTAATAAAATTATTATTAATATATTAAGTATGCATTGAATTCAAACTCTCATTAAATATGTGATTAATTACATATTTATTATATTTAAGTGATATATTTCAAATGGTAAGGTAATATAGACGCCATGTGGGCCTGTGGCATATTGTGAGTTATAAGAAGTGCCGCATGACCAGTGGCGGATCTAGGATTTCATCACAGTGGTGTCAAAGTACTAGTCAACTTTAACTACTCAATTAAATAAATATAAGTCAATATTAATCAATTAACTTTATCAACAACAAACAGTCAATTTCATACTCTATTCGAAACTAAAAAATAAATAATAAAATGAAAATCATAACCGAATGCGGCGGTATGGCGAGGAGGTGAGACACCGAATCAACAGAAGCACGCCGTTGGCGCGGTGGCTGCGCATGACGGCGGAGTCATGGGCGCGGCGCAGGAGACCGTTGTCCGAATATGGGACGGACCACGACCCACGGGCGGCGGGACGGTGTCGGCGATCCATGGAAATCCTCAGCAGGAGGCTGGGAGCGGTGCACGCGGGATGGCGGCGCCAGGGGCAGCGGCACAGATGGAGGATGCTTCGCGGCGAGCGGTGTGTGGCGTGGGCAAGGTTTAAAGAAAAACAGCCCGCGGCGCTAGCATGGGGGACCGTGGAACTAGACGGGCACATGGACGGGGAAGCGCGAGAAAGGCGGCGGCACACGACGGACCCAGGGGGAAGCGCCGAGCAGCGTGGGTTTGCAACCGGAATAGGAAAAGTGGCAAAATGGCCGGACGGGGAAGCGTGAACGCCGAAGACTAGAGAGGATGAAGGGTTGGTGGCTGCGGCTTGCGGCGAGCGCGGTGCGGCGTCGGCAGCTGGAGGGAAGCTATTGAGAAATTGGGATTAGGGTTTGGCAGCGAACGGGCAGGCTTTAAAGCTAAAAAATTTTTTTTAAAAAAAAAAACCCGATCGCGCAACGCTAGGGGTCGAACCCGCGTCGCGCGACCAGAGAGTCTACGACCTTTCCACGGCGCTAACCCACAAAACTACATTACAATCTTAATAGATAGTATATATATATCTAGATATATGTGGATATAGATATATACATAATATTTCATCCGAAAAGCAGTGGTGTCGCTTGACACCGCTGCTACAACACTGGATCCGCCGCTGCGGGCATGACGTTCTACTTTGATACCGAGTTATATATATATATATATATATATAATATATATATATATAATATAATATATATATATATATATTAAGGCTTGAGATCACATATGGATGTACGAAAATTATCCATAATCTGAAAACACACCTACTGCATGATGTAAAATGTTATGGTCTAAGAATGGGTGTTGTTTAACATGAATAGTGTGCGGGTTGACTCAGTAGTATAATATTTGTGGTGGTTAACTATTGGAGGAAACAAAAAATAAGGCGTAAACATTATACCGTTGACACAGATTGAATTTGACGGTGAGTAGCCAAATTTATACATAAAATCCATCCTTCACGAATTTTTGACGGTCAAGATGCAACCATTGCCATCATTAGTGAATCGAATATATGTCACATATCCCAATATATTACTAACGGTCTTGATTGCTTTAGGATCATTATAGACCCTTGAAAAATAGTAGTGCTCTGACTTTATATGGTTGGTCATTTTCTTCAACCTGCAGCATACATGTAGTATATTGGGCCCATCATCATGCTAAAAGCTCACTGAAACAATATTAAAATATATATATATTGATTGAAGTAATGTGATGAACACTTGCTCACTTCAATTTTTTTTCATAAACAAAAACAAAAAAACCGAATTGATAAATCAGTTTCTACTTTAAAAACTGAAGAGCGAATCAGAACCAGCATTGAACATCAAGTAATTGTATTGCTGTCTGACGAAGGATAGTGTTGTGGGAGTCGAGGATAATCTCTCTCTCTCTCTCTCTCTCTCTCTCTCTCTCTCTCTCTCTCTCTAATTAGATGATTAAAATCGTTATACCATATAATATTTTAAATAGTTTTTATATATTATATGATATTTACTTTTATTCTAAAAAGAGCCATGTTGCATTATATTGATTGTTAACAATTTATAAAATTCTATAACTTATATAAAATATAAAATATTAAGAATAAATACTTAATCAAAATAATATATATTAATATTGATATAAATACAAAATATATATATATATATATATATATATATATATATTAACTTTATAAAGTTTTATTAATATTTGATAATATATAACTTAAAAAATGCCGTGTGGCATTTCTTCTTGCTCTAATAATATTTAACGAATAAATATAATATTTTAATAAATAAAACTAAAATTATATAAAACTAAAAATAAAAATATAAAACTAATAATTAATTTAATATTTTTATATATTACTAATATTTATGTGCCGTAAGGGTTCCAAACTAGCATTCAGCAGTAATGTGCTTTGGAGGCAAAAAAAAAGAGCATTGCAGTCACAGAAAGTAATGGAACAGGTATCGTTGGAAGGTTGTGCAGTTCAGGGGCTGATTTATCCAATATTTTGGGGACAAACATTGAGCTGATTTGGAATAAGCCCAAATCCAATTCTATCCCTTAATCCCCCCTGCGAAGGTAGGTTAATCATAACCGTCGCGGGGCTGGACGCTCGCTTATGCGAGTGTCTAATAACACTTTCGAATTCCGTCATCCGTAAAAGTTAATTTTATAGAATGCATGCTAGAAAATTTATTTTAAAAGGTTCAAACGTTAGGATGAGTGTACGATCAACTGTCCGATGTATGAACGTTGCTAGTGCATCCGAGAGTTTATATGTTATGACAGTACTTGCATAAAACGGATCAGCTGCGGATATATTTTTTTTTGTAAATTTTTTTTCAAAAAAGAAAATTCTCTCCCTTGATGTCTCCTTTCATCATTTATGAGAGAGACAATGAGAGAAGGGGGACACTGCAAGAGCTGGGGGGAAAAAAAAGAAAAGAAAAGTCAGGAGATGGGTGCAGCAGCACTGTGCAATCCATGCACATTTATCATAGAGATGAGAGCTCAGTGGGATGCACATTTCCACTCTGAAATCTCCCAACTTTAGTTTTACAGCGTTCATATATATATATCTCTCGGCAGAGACATTCGTAAGCTCCGCTGTGTCTTCTTCCTCTACTTTTCCCTCATTTTCTGCTTCAGAAATTAAACAATGATCTATCTATTATAAATTCCATTTTTCGCCCCAAACTCATTAAAACTTATACTTAAAAATATTTTTTTAAAAAAAAATAATTATAAATTTGTTCAGAAAAATAAAATAAACAACTATATAACACTTCAAACTATTTTTAAATATCATAAGATATGTAAAATCGTTATCAAAAGCGTACATAGTATTTCTATGTATTTATTTGACATTTTTTTTAATTTCTTTTGAAAATAATTTTTAACTATGAGCTTGCATATTTTATTTTTTCTGAACTTTATAGTTCAAATTTTTTTTTCAAAAACTACATCGTTGAGTTTCAGTAAGCTGGGTGCAACTAATAAATTTATACCTGGAGCATTGTAAATTTTCTCGTTACGCCGAGGGTCTCACCTTGTTCACAATCACTCAACCTCTCTTCTAATACTGTTCATGTATGTATGTGTAAATGTACTATTTAATTAGTCGTAATATCAAACTGTGCTGGGAAAAATTGCTTATGTTATGATATAGTATATTAGATAATGGATCTAACATATACACTTGGAAGTCTTAAGAAAGTGGGCTAGCTTTTCCTTATGAATGAATTAATATTGGCATACAATTACTATCACAATCAATTTGATGTTAGATATACAAAATGTAATATTAGGTATCGATCCATGATATCTATAATTGCCTGCAACATCAATCCAGGCCATACATGCATAAATGATGTTCTGGGAAGTCTCAGTGATTGTCTTATTGGCTGATCAGTGATCACCAATGGTGGCAGATCAGAGGGACCACATTTCTTGGCACCATGCCTGCTCACCTTGGCATCTTCACCTCTCTTTATCCTCTAGTACTCCATCAGTCTCTCTCTCTCTCTCTCTCTCTCTCTCTCTAGATGCATGTAGAGATCATATTAGGTTTACACTATTCCTAATATGTTCTGCAAGATCAACTCAGCCTGATCAATTGTCGAGAGCCGCCATCAATGGAACAGTGACAGAGAAGCCAAAACTCTCAAGACTGGAGAAACAACATCTAATTATAAGTATGATTGCGTTTACGTTATATTTCTTTTTTTTTTAACTTTTTTTTAATGATGGAAATTAATTTCCTTGTCTTTTTGCTGCCGATTGATGGGGGATGGCATATTTCAATTTTCTGCTGAACCTAATCAGGAGGATGAGAACATTCGATTTGGCTACCACATCTATCATGTAAAAAAATATATATATTTTTTCATCCGAACAGCTAAGTTATTTTCTTAAATGCTATATTAATTAATATGCGCATTTATTTTTAACACCATGTTGTTTTTTTTTCTCTAAAAAAATAACTAGATTCCAGTATCTAGAAGATATCTAGCTTATTAATTGTAAAAGCTGTATTTAGCAATAACCATTTCTGCCAAAACAACAAGATTTCTGTTTAGTTCTATGTCTAAGTGTATTTAGCAATGATGAACGTGGATTTTTATTTCAATATATATATATATACATATAATGTGGATTTTTATTTCAATAATGCCTTAGAGGAGGTATGTTGGTCTCTTTGCTATATGATAGCTTCGTAGGGCATCAAATGCATGCTCTCATCTCATGAAACTACTCTTCTTAATTCCTTCTTAATTTACTGTAGTCTGCATCGAATATATATATCTGTTAAATATGGTTTCATTGCAGTTAAAAAGATTGGATTCAATTATATGATGATATCTTGGTATGTGTAGTTGCTATCAACCTTTCACCATGACATGTGCGTTACATGTTCTTTCCTTTTCAAGTTGCCCCAGATTCTTAATATCCATACGATTTATCCACGTTCTGGTAAAATTTCTATTTACTCCTGTTATAAAGATGTAACTCATATATATATGAGCATCTATCTGTACCACATATCTGTATCACCCTTTTTTTTTTAGTTTTAGGGTTTGTGCAATTCAAGCATCTTTCCTATCTCAAGTGCGCGCATATCTTCTCTGGGCATCTGGAAGACCTTCATAATACGCTGCTAAGCAAGGATATGCTTCCACTAATTTTGAGAAGTATTATTAATTAAACAATTAATTAGTACTTGTTCTTTGCCCATCCTAGCAGATTCATCAAGCTTGCAGCAAATGAAACTTGTGCGATTGTTTTGATTACAAGTAAGTTTCACTGACCTTTTCTGGGTTTTTTTTTTTTTTTTTCTCAGCAAGAATTGATTAAGAGATCTAGATCCTTCTGTTGACATATGGCAAAATGGTGTTATTTTGTTGCATTTTATAGCATTTTTTTTTCCTTTAACTAAGAGATCTAGATCCTTATTGGCATATATTAAAATGGTAATATTTCATTACATTTTATAGCTTTCTTCCCTTTAATTTTCCCTAATCCAGGGAGTTTCCACCATGAATTGTTAGTAGTATCGTATAATATGAGGTTTCTTAAAAGATTTATTAATTTCGGCTTTATAAAGAACCTCCAGATAAATATATTTGATTTGCTTTCCGTTTATAAATACTAATCAGTTTTAATTCCATATAATTAGTCCAACTTTCTTTTTTTTCTAAAAAAAAGAAGTAAATGAGTGTTCATGTTATTTCTGGAACGGAAGACACATGATTTTACGCTTGATTGAGAAGATGAAAGAGCACTATTGCAGAAGCAACTACAAGAAATCAGACAGCTCAGTTCTTCACCGGTGACGACGAAAGTTATACGATGAATATCACAGATGAAAGAGGAAGACAAGTTCCGAATAAACAAGAAAGTGGTGGATTAAGCGATGATAAGACTCCAAGTAGCTCAAGGTCATGGTCTGGTGGTAATTATAAGAATCCAAGAATCGTTCGTGTTTCCAAATTATTTGGAGGAAAAGATAGGCACAGCAAAGTTACGACGGTCCGAGGCCTGAGGGACCGGCGCGTGAGGCTTTCGGTTCCGACAGCAATCCAGTTGTATGATCTTCAAAACAGATTAGGCCTCGCCCAGCCTAGTAAAGTTGTTGATTGGCTGCTTAATGCAGCTCAACGTGAGATTGATAAACTTCCTCCACTCCAGATCCCAGAAGGGGGTTTTATTCAACCTTCTTTAGAAGACGAGGCTTGCTTGGCAAGGAACAAACAAAGAGAAATTAGCAACGACGGAGAAGACGACATTCATGCAGAAGGTGATCATGAAGCGGCAAATCAAGTTTCTTCTAATATTCCCTATGCTTCCTATTATCACTGGGATCCATCGAACTCTTATTATCCAAATCTCAACAGGAATAGTAGTACTACTTCTGAAGCAGAAGTTCCGACGATACATAATTCTAACTCGAATGCGTCTTTGATTATGCCTCTGATGCCAGGATCTCATCAATTTCTGTTTCATTCATCTGGGATTGCTGCTCCGTCAACAACCACCCCTTCGTATATGGATCTACTGCAAGATTCAAGTAAGAGACAGCAGCAGTTTGATTGTCTCCAGATGGCAAGCTCGATGTATCAAAATATGCATCCTGTTGCTCGCTCAGGTAGCCCGAGTATGAGATTTTTCTATTCAGAGATAGCAAGTAAGAACTACAACTCCGCAAGCCAAAATGGAGATTAAACAGTAACTATTTACATGAATCAAAACTGCTTATTTTTTTAATTCAGCTATTTTTTGTTTTTGCCAAGATTTCCAGACATATTATTGTATCCATCTTTTATCCTGAGATTGTATATTTCCATTACTTTTTTTTTTCATGAACTTGAACTTGCAATAATTCAACATGATTGTATATCTAGATTTTAAGAAGCTCTCACGTGAAACCATTAGCACTAGTCTCGAGGAAAGTGCTAATATGTGTATGCCATTTTCTTAGTGTTCCTGACATTATTTCTAATTCTTCATTAAGTCTGGGGAAAGCTGTGTAGATCAAAATGCTTAATCATATTAAGTTTTGAATCTTGGTGAAGGTGATCTAAATGAGTTCCTGAAGTAAGTGACTTCTCAGTAACTTCATAGAGTTGATTTTATATATATATATATATATATATATATATATATATATATATATATATATATATATATATATATATATATATATATATATATATATATTGTGTGAGTGTGTGTGTGTGTGTGTATTAGATATATTATATTACATATATAATATGTGTGTATATTGCGCGCGCATCGTTTTATGATCTGCAAATTTCACATTGATTTATATATGTTCTGAATATATAGAACAGTTGCAAATAAAACTTAGAAACTAAGAATTTCTAGGCCTGTAAATATATAATATATAGCTGCAATCATCATGTTAGATTAACAACTCTAATGCAACTCTAAAAACCAGTTATTAGAGATGTTTTAGAGTAGAGTGATGTATATATGAGTGGTCCTGCTGCAGAAGAAAAAGATGACAGCAGCCTCTTTGTTGCGAGCTAGGGTTTCTTCACTCTCTTGCATGGACCACCACACTTTATTTTTTATTTTTTATTTTTTTTAATTAAAATTTTTCATGGACCCCCCGCTGGAAAAACATGAAATTTCATCGTGGAACCACAACGTGAAAAATACTTATCACTATTAAGATTTTGTATGCTGTTTTGGGGCAGATGACAGAAATATCGACCCAAAAAAAGGGGTCTTGTCAGATGTCTGCTTCGTTTGCTGCTTCTGGTGCATTTATTTCTGATCAGGGCTTGTGAAATGCAAAATTCACTTTTTTGTTTTGTCGGAAATTAAAGTCCTACTTATCAAAACTATTTCAATAATGTTCACGAAATTATTTGTAGTTTAGCTGTTTTTGGCCGTGGATTAGCTCTAATTTGTGCTCTAAAAATAACTATCTGTCGTAATATTTTTGGCACAAAACATTAGTAGAGTTGAAAAAATTATTATTGGAGGTCCTAGAGAGGGTCTTTAGGTAATAATTGATTAAGGCCGCACCCAACTCATAACATCATCCTTATCCCTATCGCATATAAATGTCAATCAATACGGCCCGGGTTAACCCACCGTCCAAGCGAGTCAATCTGCACTTGTGGGCCAAACCAGCTCTACACTATGTTCACAAGTTGTCGGGGTTAGATTGGCACACTGTGAGCGGCTCAACCACCTTGATTATTCATGATAACAATATCTTTAAAGCAATATATATATATATATATATATATATATATATATATATAATATATATTATATATATATATATGATTATAAACACATACAAAATTTAGTGAGCGCGAAGCTGAGAGTAAAAATAATTATTTGTAATGCTATGATTAGAATTTGAACATATATTTACAGTTGTTCTAAGTGTTGAAAATTTTCAAAAATAAAATTATTAAGATTGCAGCAAAGAAGTTGGTCTGGGCTATTGCAAGCAATGGCGATGTGAAATTGATATGTTACACTCGTGTGTACAGTGTTATGGTACATATATATACACTAAACATATGTTTAATAATATTTTTTAGTAGAAAAAAAATTGATATCAAAACTTTAGATTTCAGATACATATTTTATTAATTTTTAATAAATCTACAAATTTGATATTTAAGTTTTTTCAAGATAACATCTAAATGAATGTTTGTTAAATTACTGTATGTACGAGAGAGAGAGAGAGAGAGAGAGAGTATACACACACATACATACATATATATATATATATATATATATATATATATATTATATATATATATATTATATCCTTATCTCCTAAAAGTTCCAAAATCTCAGCAGTGACCTCCTTGCATCCATACCTGAAGGATGAAGAAGATAAGATTAAATAATATTATGAAACAGAATTTTTCGAAGATTCAATTGGCGAAACTATGTTATGATTATTCCATCAAACTCATGCGCGGATCACTATCGCACTTAATTCCAACTTTTATGACAATGCAGTAAGTTTTTTTTTTTTAATTTTTTTATTTTTTCAAAAAGCATAAAACTGAAGAGGACAGGAATTATAAGCACAAACAACCTCCCACAAGTTTTTCGGCAATATCTACTGAAACATAAGCATGAAATAAAAACGTTGAAATAAGAATTCTAAAACGTTTGTTTTAAAAAGGTTGAAATGAAAATTGTAAAATAGAATAAAATACACCATATTTTATTTAATACAACAATATTAAAATTATCGAATTAAGAGTTGTTCCATTTTAGAAGTTAAAATTAGGTAAGAATTAAAAAATAAATTAACAATTATGTATTGATTATCTTAATTATTTTGAAATCATATGGTCGTAAATTTAATTGATGATCTTCAGCCTGCATGGCAGCGCATGAACCAGAATAGACAGTTAAATGGGTAACATGATCTAATTTCATAATTAAAAAAAATTAATAAACACAATAAATTAAACTACTTATCCTGCTATATTTTTAGACAAACACAAAACTAAATATGAACATAATATTGTTATATTAGTATTTCACCTTTATAATTTAAATAAAAGAAAAAAAAATTTCACCATATTTCTACTTTACTTTGTATTTTTATATAAATAAAAAAAATTCTTACACTTTATTCCACTTGCAATCCAAAATAAACAATACAAAATAAACGAAATAACTCAAAATATTCTTATTAGTTTTCCATCAGTTTTCACTTTATCACTTTTTTTTTTTATCAACAGTTATCTATCAAACAATTCAACAGATGATATATACGGTCATCTCGGGCACAGAATCTCACCAAGAGCCAAACATTACAACATAATGACGGTATTTTACCAAAAGCCACAATGATGAGAGAAATTTCAAATAACAATATTATTATTATTACGATATATGACCAATAAGGTATACAACAATTGTAGTCGAGTAAAAGTCTGAAATCATACATGGTGCTGGATGAGCAATAATCTTCAGCTCTAGATAGTAGACAAGCAGCCAAACAAAACAGCAGGTCATGCATCCCTCTCCTATCGCCATTGGCGGGAAAGGAAAAAGAAGGCACGAGTCGGTGCAATGCCATATATTTTAAAGCCCTAAAAAAACTCGAAATAAGATGTTTATGTGGCTTCTAACAACATTCCAACAGGATAAAAAAAAAAGTATAGTCGACGGAGATCCGAAATTAAGGGTTTACCTTTTAAGTTTTTAACCTAAAAGGTTGCTGCTCATCCATTGGTTTCTCCATAGTCAGCTGCTTATCCCTTTTTTTCATCCACTGATTCTGCTCAAGCATCTTCTTCCAGTAGTTTTGCTCTTTTCTTAAAGCATTATCGTGAAAACTGCAGAACGAGAAACAATTAGCATCTTAAAAAAATGCCGCTACACGAAATGCACCATGCAAACTAAAAGAAAGTGCAGGTACATTAACGCGTTTTAACAATTTTCAGCAGACATCACATTAGCATGTGTGGTTTCTAGAGATTTAAAATTTTCAAGCAACTTTAAGCAGGCTAAACAATGTATTTAAGACGATGCTTTTCACGAATATTAGAATGATGAACCAAGGTCACAGAGTTATATTAAAATAATTTCATAACAAGAATTCAAAGCTGAGAACTGAGCTAAGCCGATAGTATGAAAGCATTTTTTATAGCTAAAAGCCTAAACCTTGTAAACTTGTCTCAAATATTCAGGTAACCTTTCGCTTGTCCATAACGCACATCACTGTTGCCTCACTTTCACTTACACCAAACATTAAAATATTGACACCTAAATTATAATTTTGGGCGAGTCCGCTTTTTCAATTTCCTAATGAATGAAGCACTCTGGTGGTTATCAACCGCATATTTCTCCCCCAAAAAAAAAAAAAAAGAAAATATTATTTGAATATTTCTAGCCAGAATCCATTTGAATTTGATGAAAGGAAATAAAACGTGTACGCATGTTGTATGAATACAGTGGAAATTAAATATATCTATACTTACTGGCATACCAACAGATAATATGGCATACACCTATAAATTCGTAAGTAAAACAACTACATTTCACCTTGATATGGAATCATATTCAATAATGATTTCATTGCGACGATTATTTGAAGTTGCATCATAAACTCATTATATGATCCAGGTGGATCTTGGGTCAAAACTCAGGTGCGCGACCTAGTGTGGCAAGGGCACGGCATGGGCGAGCATGGGCGTGGCATGGGCGCGCATGAGTGTCAATGGGCGTGGCATGGGCAGGCCTGGACGCGCAAGAGCATGGAATGGGCGTGCGTAGGCGCGCAGCGCACAGAAGGCCAAGGGGCGCGCAATGAGCAGGAGCCAGCACGCGTGGCAGCGCGGAAGGCCAGCGGACATGCGGCAGCGCGGAAGGCCAGCGGACATGCGGCAGCGCGGAAGGCCAGCGGGCGCGGCAGCGCGTGCGGTGCAGAAGGGCAGCGGGCGTGCGGCGCGCGACGTGCAGAAGTCCAACAGGCACAGCAGGGCAGTACGGACGGCCAGCAAACTATGGACATGGCTTGGCACAAAGGCCAGCAAGGTGCTTGAGCTAAGGCAAGGCTAGGCAAGCCGGAAGGCCAAGGGGTGGCTCAAGGCATTCGGTCAAGGGACCATTCCTATCCCCACTAAGTAGTTATTGTATTTGCTTTAATAGTTTTTATTGCTGTAATAGAAGCTAGGTTTTGTAATGTTTTCTATTAATACAAGTAAAGAAAAACAAAGTGGTATTCGGCCACACCAAATCTTACTCTCTCTCTCATTCGGCCATTTCCTCCTAGCCCCTCTAGATCTAATTACACCGAGTTCCTTAGACATCCCATGGGGATTCGGATCATTATATATTCAGTATATAGTGCTACGTCACAATTTATTCCCATGTCAGCGTATTTGATATTTCATGAACATTATCATCAATGAACTGTATTGCTTATGTTCTCTTGACGTGATGTACAAAGACAGCAGAACAATTTCTCAACATACTTCCATTTGGAAATGAACACCAACTGAACTGGCTACATGATTAGCTTAGGAATCAAAAGTTATATTCCCAAGATCACAGACATAAATAGAAAACAGGAGCTGAGCGTCATGTTTAACCAACTGAAGCAGATGATTTTGTGCCTATTATCCTATCAACCTCAATTTACCACATAATAAATCTACCAATTCCCAGCATGGTTAGCGTTTGTAAAATTTGTCGCATGAACTTTCAATCAATTTTTGCTAATTAACAACATCTAAGCTAAACAAAAGAAAATTTCACCAACAATTCCAACTCTTAGAGATACAGCTAACGAATTGAATTATCGAAACAATATAATTGATGAATTAACCGGAATTACTTGAAGGCCTTGTTAGGGATTTGCCAGAAGCGCGGAGTGAACCACGTCACGGCGGAGAGGGCCGATATTCCTGCCCACATCCCCACGAATCGCTCCGGTCCCGTATGCGGCACGCCTGGGTCACCAGAAAACCACTTCGCCGGAAAATTGTTCCGATCCATCTCCCCTGCGCCCCAAAACAGCTCGAACGCTCCGTTTTCAGATTTCTATCGCCGCGGCCTCGAAGTTGTATAAACAGAGGAAGGAATACAAAGTCGGTTCGCAACGTGCTTAACTCAGAGGCGTAGTTTTTATTAGAGTAAGAATAAACGTATTATTAGAATAAAATAATAAAATTTAATATATATATATATATTAGATATATAATAACTTATTTTATATTAAAATTTATGTAAGCGTATAGATTCTTTTTCTATAAACAACTAGTATTTTAAGTAAGCTATTACATTTTATTAACTTTTATATCTTTATATTAAATTAGTTATATATTTTAAAATTTTATTAATATAATTACTAAATTTTAAAATAATAATAAATACATACGGCACGCCGAAACTTATTTATAATATTAGACGGTGCAACGTCTTTGATTATCCATATTTATATATTTCTACCCGTACGGTCTGTTGGTGATATCCAACTAATTATTATAATCAGGCCATATGTTAAGTCTTTTGGTCATAACATTTTTAGGCTACTTTTATATCTGTGTGATGCATGATCAATATTAGTCATAAATTTTATATAAAAAAATAATGTTACAATATTAAATATTTTTTATATTCAAAATTACATCTGATTATAATTTGATGTGATATATGACATGAACCAGTTATAATTCTCGATTTATAGATATAAATTTGTATTATCAGTCTTTCTAAAAAATAATAAAACTTTATTTCTAAATTTTTTTTGTTACTTAATATATAATTTAATTATTCTTATGTAATACAATAAATAGATCATCTGTATACAAACTAATTAATATTCTTTATAAAATATTATATTATATTTAATTTTAATTTTAGATTCACATTTTTAAAATAATTATATGACCTTTTAAAATTTTACTAATTAATATGAGTGCCATATATTTTTTTTAGAGCAAGAACCAATTACACATTGTATTATTAAACAAATTATGGTAATAATGGGACATAACGACTTTGATAGGTATATATATATATATATATGTATATGTGTGTGTGTTTTTATAATAGTAAAGTACAAGAGAAGATTTTAGTGTTTTATATTCTAATATTAATTAATTAGTAATTAAGATAAATTTAAATTATTATCATAAATATTATATGGTTTATATTTTATATTCTCTCCCATGTAATTTTTATATGATTTTTGATTATGTTTCTTTTTATTTATAAATTTGTATTTTAGGTTTATTTAAGATCTATTTGTTTTTATACGAAATATAATACATAATAGATCGATATGATTGAAAAAAAATTAAGAAGAATTTATAATTATAAATTAAAGAAGGTGCAAGTATTATAAATTTTAAATTTTTTTTTATTATTTTTAAATTAAATATTACGAATACTTCATATGCTAGTATATAGATCACAGGCAAGTCTTACTCTAGCAAAATTGGAGCTTTCCACTTCATTAATTATTAATAATTTCAAAAGTTACATTACTAAATATATTGACAAACGGCCGAATAGTTAATTTGAGCAAAAACTGAAGAAAAAAGGGGTAAAAATCATGGATAATGTTTTCGGAAACTATCACAGCGTAGTATATTACCGATTCCAAAACAGTATTTGCATAGTAGATATTTGGAAATTGATTTCCACACACCTACCTATCTATCATCGAGCAACGCTGGCAAAAGATTTAAAAGCATCATGTGCAGTATGCTCGTGCCACGTGTCCTAAACTCATTGAAGACGTCGCGGGAATCCGTGTGCGAAACGCCGGCCGTTCGTACCCATTAACCGAGTTTCCCTAACCATGCTCCGCAAGAGTCAAGGCCACTCCGAACGCCATCTTAAACCAACAGAGCACCGCCACATGTACTTATTTGGATATCTTCAGCTCTTCCGCAGGGACAAGATGGCGGTCTTCCCTCATTTATGGTCTATATAAGTAAGCATCTCTCGGCCTGGTTTCGAACGCAAGATCCCGTCGCCAACGAAACTACGCAATTTACATGATCTAGGATTTTCCTGGGGTTCTTGCATTTTTGAATTTATTCTCTCCGCCAAGAGCATAGCAAAACCCTCGGATTCTGCTGTTCTAATTTCTTCCTTTGAGCAGTTTCTCGGTCAATTTCTCTTCTACAAGGTTCAATTCGACGGAGATTTGCAGCTTGTGGAGCTCCGTGAAGTTGCAATTCCATGGCGGATTCGACCCCGCAAATTGCCAGAAGGAGGTGAGAGTCCTGATTCAAATGCAATCGGAATCTAGGGTTTTCCGTGTTTCTGTACTTGCAATTACTGCAACCGTAGTTCTCGATTGTTTGGGAGCTCGTTAGCGCAGTGGTTATGAGAGTACTCCACTGGATCCATCAGAAATCCTAGTTTTGGTTGGAACGCTAATATGATCCGCTGAATATGAGCGATGGAGGAAAGGATAGTGGAAGGGACAGCCATAAGATCTCTGCCAAAATCAAGCCAGGAGGAGGTAGTGACGAATTCGGACGTGCAATCGCCGGAATGTCCATTGCTCAGATTTGTGATTCAACTGGATTCCACAGCTCCCACAGATCCGCCATTGACGCCTTAGCTGATGTTGCAATCAGATATATTAGAGATCTAGGTAGAGCTGCTGTTTTCCGCTCTAATCTATCTGGTAGAACCGCCTGCAATGTGTTTGATGTAATTCAAGGGCTCGAAGAGTTAAATTCATCCAAGGGATTTTATGGTGCACCTGACGTAAATCGCTGTCTGGTGAAATCTGGAGTAGTTACAGAAATTTCTCAGTTTGTGAGCATTGAAGAAGAGGTTCCCTTTGCTATGTTCATCCCGAGTTTTCCGGTTGTACAAAATGAGAAATATCCGTTAAGTTTTGCTCAGAAGGATGAGGAGCCAAAGGGGAAGCATATACCTGAATGGCTTCCAGCATTTCCGGGTCCACACACATATATTTATACGCCTGTATGGAATGAGAAGAAGACTGATTTACGTGCGGAGAAAGTTGAACAAGCTAGGCAAAGGAGGAAGCAGGAGCGGTCATTGTTAAATTTGCAGCAAAGGCTAGCTTCGTGCAATGGCACAGATTGGCCAGCCAGAGCTGCTGATTATAATGATGCTGTTGGTAAAGGAAAAGAAGTTGTACGTAAAAGCAACACATTTCTTGCACCACCATTGCCTCCTGGAGAGAAAGAAGTTTCTGAATTCGTTATCACTGAGGAGCCATCTGAGGATAACAGATTATCTGTTCTTGAGGCATTTGCACCGGCCATCGAGGCAGGAAAGAATGGGTCTTTGGAGCCTGAGTCTAGTGAAAACAAGCTTCAACCTGAGAAAAGACCTATGGTGAAGTTCAAGCTAAGGGTAGAAAAAAAGTTGGCAACAACACCCACTTTGTTGCCCTTGAGTGCACTTAACCGAAAAGCTGATTCATGGCCGCTAAGGGAGGAGGAGAAGGATGATAGGAAGCGACGAGCGGAGATGATTCTTAAGGAGGCAATGGAGAACCCACAAGAACTCACTCAATTGTAGGCCAAAGTAAGACGATTTCCTTTATTTTGAATTGTATTTTAGGCAAACTTCCAAGGAGAGTTATGGATTGCTATTTAAGCTTAGCCATCGGGTTCCTTCATGTGTAAAAGGTCGAGGTATGAGAAAGTTCTCATCATTCATCATTAGCTTCATCAGTGATTATTCTTTTCCTCCTGTAACGAGATATGTTTCACATTTTTTGGTTGTGCAATCAATTTTTAGCATGATGCAGTTGTAACATTTGTGTTCTTCAGCTGATTAAACTTGAGATACTGACCTGATTATACCATCCTAAGTTTCTTGATCATGTATTAGTACAAATGTGCATTAGCCTTTACTCCCAGTTATATACCTCACTTGTTATTTGGGATATGCTTTTTGTGTTTTTGATGATATGGATCTTCGTCTTGTACTCGATGATCTTGGACAGCCTTTTCTAGCACATACTGACATTTCTTATTCCTTCCAAAATTTCTAGATTAGGGTGTTCTGATAGACTGATTCATAGACGTTGTTCCTGGAGAAGGCATTTTGTAGCTGGGCATTACATTGTTTTTGATAAACCTCCAGCTTATGAAGGGATGTCTATTCCCAACCTTATTACTGTATCCTGTCAAGTTCACCTAGTCTTCGTTATCACCATTAACTTATTGTCAGCTTTATGGAGTAATGATGCCATTAAGTTTCTTCCTATGGGGTGTTTGTAACCAAAATTTAACAACTTAGTTTTATAAATATATTATTTTATTAAACACTTCTTTATTTGAATCTGAACTTCAGTTTTATTTAATACAAGATCTCCTAAAACTCAAAATTTTGGTTTTAGTAAAAGTTACTAAACCACATCTTTAGGAAAACCATTTTTACTATATCTCTTCATTCACGGTGGTCCCGGTAGAGTATGCTCTCACATCACAAAATCAATTTTAGATTTGATTTTATATACACCATAACTAGATACTAGGTCTACTTGCTTATTGTATTTTTATTATGCATATATTTGACTAATATCCGAAACAAATAGTATCAACAAGACTACTTCTACAAAAATTTACCCAAACAATAGAATAAATACATATAATTTTATTAAAAATTTAGATAAACCCTATTTTTTTAAAATTACAATTAAAACTTGTTTTAGTAGAAGTCTTATGTTATTATCAAACTACCCTAAGGTAATCTTTGCTAGGTTAGCGAGAACAGTATAGTAGAAACATGATCTTAATAGCTCAGAGCTATCAAGATTTGCTTTCCATCTTCTCTTGTGCAGTAAGGTCTGTCTATACTCTGCCTGTCCCATGTCCATAAAGCATTGCATGGTCCTTCAAGGTAAATTTTGACCATGGTGATTGCCAAGTTCCTTTTCGGACACTTGTAACTAATGGACATAGTCTTTTTTACGATGTTTGCAGTTTCCCCTATTATAGGTTAGAAATGAGAAGGCGTGGCGTTTGCATAACCATTTGTTAGGTGGTAACCGTTTTCACAATTTTCGAGTCAGAAACATGGTTGCAAAAATCTGTTTATGATTTCTTTACATGTTGCTGCCTTTCTGGTGTATTAGTATGTATACCACATCTTATTTAGTTTCTCCCAATTGTTTTCTGTGAGGCTATTATTCAGGCAGGGTCTTTGAAGACGTTTCTTGGAGGTTGTGTAATCAACTTGCTGCTATTTATGCTTCTGCTTCTTCCTCATCAGAGAGGATGATTTCTTTCTCTTTCTTTCCCCTATCTGGTTGTTTCATTATTCCTTCAGCCATTATCCATGTGTTTCTGCATGTGTTGGAGTCAAGGAAAAAAGCAGAGGATGCACATGAAAGTTTCAGAATTCCTAGGCAGGCATGGTTTTCAGATTGTGTTGTCATCATTGTGCATAAACAAATGCTCATTCTGCTTTAGTCCTCTAGAATTTTGGATGCGATTCCAGTTCCAGGTTATGGAGTCATGGACACAGGCTTTGACTACATGGCTCAGGTTGTTTAAAGAGTCTTTTGATAAGTAAAAATGTTTGGTAACTGGGACTTTAAAAGAGAGAAGAATAAAGCTACATGAGCTTTTAGTTTTGGGGTATGGCACATTCGTTATAAACAGGTATATGTTTATATTAACTCAAATGTCTAATTTTACTTTCATGGCATATATTACTTGGTGTTGGATCATGATCTCGTGTTCAGTTTATAAGTGTTTGTATGATTGACTGATTTCAAAATGAACGTTAGGATAATTGTTGCATGCACTGATATTGTTTTCATGTCTACAGCACACATAAACATTATTTGTGATTAAATTAGTTAACATGGTGTTGGATTATGATTGCCCTTTGGATGCTATAAGATTAACTTTTTTATGATGTTGAAGTATTTTTCATAGACGCCTTAAAGTCCGTGAACATAGGAAGACGTTTTAGTTTAACAAAAAACATAGAATGATGTCAAGTTTTTGCGTGTAATCAATCTGCACTATACTGATGGACAATTTTAACTAAGATTTTCACTCTCATGTTTTTATTTTTAGTTTCTTTGTTTTACCGCTTGATGATTTTAACAACGAAGGTTCGAAGTGCTTCTTTGAAATTGCAGCTCATCTAAAAAGATATCTGATTAAGGTATCAAGCTTGGAAGGTGTGCACTTACTGATGGTTTAGGCTATTTCTGTCATGAAGGAGGCTTTGATGAAACTGGGTTAGGTTTATCAACTTGGACTTGATTGAATTTGTTGTACAGCATGCGGGTATTTTTAGGAACCTCTGCTTATCCTGCGTTAAGGATAGCTGAAGTTAGCGGTCATGAATGACATGAGCGTCTATAATTCTTAAGAAGCTTGAATATAGTAGCCAAATCTAATAGGTCGGTGGACTTTGCCTTATTTAGTAGCTTTAAATGTTTATGCAGCCTATATTACTCTGAAATCTCAATTTTGAAGCCAAATACACGCTTCATGTTAACCTATAGATATGCATAGCTTTGTGATTTTCTAGGTCATGATCATGTGTTGGCTGTTTGTGATTTTCTAGTTCAGGTTCAGCTATTTATTGCCAGCATCATTTTGACAAAAGTGCATATCTAGCTTCCTAAGATGTATTCAAACAATAACGTTTAGTACATGATGTGCTTCTTGGTCTGGCCATCATGTTCAGTGAATATCTCTTCTTATGTGTTTTTATATTTCTTTTTAGGTCTACTGTGCTTAATACTGGCCTCTTATGTCTGTCATAGGGAATGACATAATTCTATGTCAGAATTCATCCTTCTTGTGAAGAACATATGGAGTGCTTGATGTAGCTTAATGCATCAACTCATCACTAGTAGTGGGAATAACAGACATTCAGCAATATGCTGTCAGACATATGTATGCATTTATTTATTATGTGTACGAGACTACGAGAACCAAGAAACCCAGCTAGAAGCTATCTGATATTGTTCCTAGCAGTGTTTCGTTATCTTTTGTGGGTTGTTTAACCGTTGATTGCAGGAGTGATTAGATTAAAGCTACACTTGTGGCATTGTTTAAGCTCTTGGCTGATGGCGGAGTTTTCCTTATGATCTCTTTTTTTGAGATAATAACTTTATAATATGTTTAATTGTCGTCTTTCAATATGTATTATTGCATCCATTTATTGCAACCATTTTATATTTTCTTTGAGCTCTTATTTGTTTCAATTTGGAGTTTCCTAGTTGACTAGTTTATGAAGATGCATAGGGTATGATTTGAATAGGATCGACTGTGTAAATGACAGTTTCCCCATATTCATATTCCTCTTTAGAGTAGAAAAGAACATCAATCCTGCGAAGCATTTGTGACCTGGTATTTATTGCGCAGATGATGTTGGTGAATTTTTTTTTATTTTTATTTTTAACAAATAATAAGAAGAAGTTTTGAGTTTCTTCCTTGTTAATTTTGATGGCGGTTAAGCTGGAACAAACATTTGAAATCAGACAGGTTGGAATTGAACAAGTGAAGTAAATCTAGTAATTTCATCTGAATATTCGCTGTCTAGCATGCATGAGGCAACATTGTTATGTCCTGGGTTCATCAGTAAACATATACATATTAGAATTTAGAGTTCTCAAGCAGATCATTTGTACACGTTGTAGTGTAAGAGAAGGTGCTTTATTTTGTAGTAGTAAACTTTGTTATTGGAGGGAAATATCAGAGAAGCTCTTCTAGTTGGAGTCTAATTTGCGAAAAGCCGATGTCGTGATCTGTTTGGTTTTGCTCGCGGCTTGCTTGCAGTCGCACTGGACAAAACTTCTGCTATAAGGTCCTCGAAGATCATTTTTTCCATCTCCAAAACTAGTGTGGGAATTTCTGTTCTAAAACCCTCCCATCCTTTGGAGCATCTCAGCACGGCTTCATCCAATACAGAGTCGTCCTCATCAAAGTCCATTCCTTCGAAGTTGTTGGATTTTAGCTGATCGATGTGTGAACACAATTCTTGCAGTAACTGTTGCCCGCTGGGGAACTTGGTAATTGTCATTTTGGCTCTGAGATATGGTGTAGTTATTTGTGGATCTGAGCTGGTTGATTCCAATTGCTGGACAAGAATCTCATTTACCAAATCAAACACAAGCTTACGGTGAAGCTTTCCTGCGTCAACCTTGGTCTTTGGTGCATGTATCAGTTCAAGCTTGTGGAGTCTGCCAGACTTGGTTTGCTCCAGCACAAGAAACAGGTCTGGATTGATTGGATGGCCTGAAGGGTGGATGTGGATTGGCATTGAGCTTGAAGGAGCAGCACTGAAGTCTTTCATAAGTAGGCCTGAGGCCAACAGTATCTCTGACACGTAGTGGTGGTCTGGATTTTGGCTTTCACATAAGGAAGCAATGTGATCAATGGCTGTAGCTTCAGCATCAGCAGGGCTAAGCTGTCTCAGCTTGTTAACAAGGCTCTCAATCCTTTCAAGCTTCTTACAGCTGATTGTGGAACTATATTTAAGGCTGTCTTTATGTGTTGCTGCTGGGCTGAGGCAGTTCTCCAGATTTTGAATATTTTTTTCTGCCAACATGAAAAAAAGCTTTATTTGATGCATCAGGTTTCAGAAGAAAGAGTAATTATCTTCCCTTTTTTCTAGATGCTATTATCATATAATTGATCTGTTGCATATAAATTCACCAATGTCGTTATTACGTTTTGTAGTCTAGCATGGCAGAAATATATGCAAGTAAGCTAAATCTAGTCTGGATATTTGCTTGTATTGCTGTGTAATTTTTTTCCCAAGATGAACATCCATTGGTTTATCATTGCTTGATGCCTGCCTTTGCCAATGTTTAATCACCTAATTTGCTTTTGAAGGCATTGGTTGTATGGGACCACATGTCAACATGAACATATATACATACAACTGGACATACAGGAAAAAATGATGTTTTTTTGTTTGTTGTACATTGCATATAATTGTTCTTGTGGTCGGCTAGTTATGACGCTCGTATTCGGTAAGCATCTAAACAATGTGTGGTAGGTGGTTACCAGATAGGACCACTTACTCAGACACTACCAGCTTCTTATTAACTAACAGGTAGGAATGCCTGTCCTTTGAGGTACACTACGCTTGTCTTGCTCCTCTGTCCATCCGATGAAACAGGATCTAGTCCAATCTACCACTGAAGATCCATAAATGCCTTAAAATTGACCTATGGACACATACTTAGTGTAAAAGTTAAGAGAATTTGGCATACTACTGAATTTACCTCATAGTGATATGATCCGAGTTTGCTATTAGATTTCTTTCCTTTTTTTTTAAATTCTATTATTCTGCATAATCGCTAGAAGCCTAAGATGATGTGTACATTATTATTAAAGCTTGAGTATTGAAGGCAGTATGTGCAGCGAATATTAGGAGAAATGGTGGAACGTTCATGTAAGGTTGATATTGCTTACAGTAGTTTAAAGATAACCACAGCATAGCAGTGTATGTGTCAATATCAAAAATAACAAAAGTATTAATAAGACCAGAGGTCTTCATTTGACCAAAAAAAGGGATCGGAGGTCTTCACCTTTGAATTCATCTGTAATTTTGCTGGTAGCAGAAGATTGCAAGTTATCCTGGTAAAATGGAGCGTCTAGGGTAGATACTGGACTAGGCTGTTCAACAGTAGATGCATGCTCCACGGTGATAACATCCTTTTGCAGACTAAGCAAGGATTCCTGAACGAGAGCCGAAAGAGCAAATACAACCATCGATCATTAGTTTATCCATTAACAAAAGTTAATTTTTAGAATAATTTTATTGTTTCTTTGGTTGATACAAGAGTCTCAACAACAAAAGAGTATTCATACCACTCTTAAATCTAATTGACAGACTAGAGGAATAATCAACTCTCTTAGTATATGATTGCCATAATTTAACTTTGATATCCTACTAAAAGCAATTGGCAATATGCAGGGATATACAAAGCCTTTCTGTAGGATATCATGTTTAGCTCAGTTTATTTGCAAGTTACAGTTTTTTCCACTTCATTTGTTAGTTTCCTCTATTTACTTTTTTTCAAAAATCTTGCTTACACGCTTATTTCTGTTATCATCAGATTATCTTTAGTACTATTCTCGACATGGAGTAAAGTTTTTCACCTTTTGTAGATTGGAGGCTGCATTAGTTGCGAATTTGGTTATTGGAGTGCGATTGCCTTCCTGAAGGAGCATTTCTACAGATCGTACAGCATTACTAACTTCTCCATCTAGCTTTGATGCTAAGCTAATACTGCTATCTGATCTTACAGAGATTTCTTCTGGTTGGCTCGCATTACCTGTTTCTTTTAGGCGCTCGCTGTTTTCTTGTAATTGAATTGGTTTCTTTCTGAGCTTGTTCCTTGGTGAAATAGATTCTGTTTGCTGCCTGTTGTTTGACTGTCTCTGAGGTTTACTCGATTCTGGAGTAGGCCGTGATTTCTTCTCTGCTTCACTTTTTTTGTGCTGCAGTCTTGGGCTAACTGAACTCGTATCTTTCAGTGAGCCACTGCTGATGACTCTTTGTATAGTCGGAGGCCTTGGTGAACCTTGCGCCGATGGAAGTCCAGCTCTTGGGGAATTATTGTGATCAATCTTATTATATGATTTCTTCTCCATGGAAAGAGAGCACATATTTGTAGATTCCCTCATGTTCACTTTTGGTGTTCTGTCTTTTATGGATTTATTAGGATTCTTCTTTCTGTTTGAGGAATTGCCATTCATTACCTTTTGAGGAGCCGATAGGCTTTCAAAAGGAACGACAGCATACTCTGATGCAGATGGCTTCTTGATAGACTTCGCTGGTTTCATTATGACTATTGGAGACCGGAATGGATCAAAATGGGCTTTTCCTTTAACTGATTCAGCATTTTCGCATAGATCACCCTCATATGTAGCATTGCTAACAATTTGAACTTGCAACTGTTTGACTTGGCCTTGCTTGTTTTCTGGTAGCCTTTTTGCTTTAGTAGCTTCAAGTATTTGTTTAAGTGCCCTGAGATCCTTGTTGGAGTGTTGGAATTCCCGCTCGTTTAATCTCTCTCCAATCTCACTGAAAACTACTGATGCATCCTGCTGCTTGAAGTGATCTCCCCGGTTTCTGGAAGTTGCTGCTTTTTGTTTAACAGGCACTCTATCATGCTGCCTCCAAGGAGCAGATTCTACGGGGACAGGTCTCATCACCATTTCTTGGTTCTTTAACCTTTCTTGTCTGGGATCTTTGACCGAAGCCCCAACAGATTCCTTTTTTCTAGTTTGCTCAGATTCGGTCGACAGATTTGACAGAATAACATTACTCTTCTGAATGTCTACCGCACCAAATTCTTTGTATGTTTTATCTGTTGGGGTAGTGATTGGCTCTTGAGAGATCAAACTCGTGTTTGGCATGGGATCTAAACCCATTAACTTTGCAAATACACCAGAGAGGCGTCTGTGGCTTCTTTCTTCTTGCTGAAGATTAAGAGCTGGAGAAGCCCTTTCAAGATCTTTTAAGAGTGATACTTGCTTCGAGTCAAGGTTAGAACTTCTGCTATCCAATGACAATCTCGGGAGCTCTCTAAGTTTAGATCCAATCTTGCTGTCGAGAGATGTACGCGACATGTCTCTTCCATCATACGAGAAACGATGGTTTTCTCTTGATATCAGATAGAATGAAGACAAATCTTTTGCTTCAGATGATGGTCTTGGTGATTCGCCTGATTCTGAAATATAACGAGGCAAACCGTTGGGCTTCACAAGGCCCTTAAGGGACTCGTTGAGATCGGTCGACAACTTAGGTCTTCTATCAATGCCATTGACATCGAAACCAGTCATAGACTTGGAGAGCGGCGTAGGCCGTGGGGAGTCTCTGAGCCTCACTTTTGGATTAGTTGTGACTTCTTCTTTGTTTGAGGTTTTTACAGACAAACTACACCTCTCTCTGTAGATTGAATCCTTAACAACATCTCGGAAGTCGAGGGAATGACGGCCATACTGCATTGATGCCTTCGGGGTGTTATTAAAGATCTCGGTGTGGTTAGGCTTGAGATCGGTATCTAAACTCTTCCGATGCGGTGAATTTGTGATAGATTTCTCATGGAAAATTGTTCTGTCGATTGAGGGGGGTTCGTGTCGAGTTGATTTGTTGCATTCGAGAGAAGAGAACGATGAGGAACAGGACGAAGAAGACACAGAAGTCCTGGATGACTCCATTGAAACTCTTTGGTTCTCATGGGAGCTCCTACTGAAGCTTTTCTCCTGGCAAAAGGAAAAGCCAAACCGCTGTTAGATATTTTGCTATAAACTGATGTGCAATTGTAATTCTGAATATCGCAAAGTTTTTACCAGCAGAATTTGTGGATGATATCTATTGTGCTCTGCTGCATGACTGCTGTTATTGATAGGGGGGCGGCCTGTTAATAAATTGATCAGGTTCATTATGTAATACAAGTTTGGGGCAAATAACAAATAACATGCAAAGATAATCTCTGGCAGTCATTCAAATGAAATAGCGCCATTAGATACATATCTTTTCAGCAAATAAATGCCCGAATCTCGGAATAACAAAGATTAGGTTTATCTTTTTTTTTTCTTTAAAGTTAACAAAACATTTGGTATTACTGTGTATATTATATCCAGATTTCCATTTATGCAGCCATAGATGCAGCCTTCAGTAAATTGTAGGACATGTTCAAACGATGTGCATCAGTTTTCTTTCATTTTCCAACTAAAAAAATGGTGATTACGATGATGCTGAACTAATAACGGCAGCCTGCTCCCGGTCGCAATAAGAACATCGGACTGTTTTTATTTAGACTCGGATGACAGCTCAAACATTTGATGGAAATCAAGAAAAGTGATTCTTGGACTTCTTGAAACCATATGCTGCGTCACGGAGAATGAAATTCACAGGTTAGTAGTTTGTATGTTCTTCCGCCATGCTGTTCTTATTTGGTGCTAGTTCACGTGATTTGAGGATCCCCAAATCGTCAATGATGAATATATATTTACAAAATATGATTTAAACAGTTAAAAAGAAGATAGGAAAGTAGGTGCAGCAATGTTGGTAGCAAATTCATTGCTCTTTGATTAGCGATCTTAATGCGTTAATTCCTTCTATGACAGGGAGATCAGCTGTGAAGAAGAGGAGCGCACCTGAAGGAAGCCTCTTCTGATTGGCACGCCTGCTTGCTAGGAGATGGTGGCGGTCTAGCATCTGGAAGATTCCCGCCATGCACCCGATCTGCCTCTGGAGCTCCGGCTTGTCATCACCAAATGCGTGTAAGAACTTCGATGACATCCCTGAAATCCTTTATTCTGCAATTGTTGTAAATTTCGTTTTAAAAAAAAAATGATACTGATGGAACTCTTCAGAGAACTAGTGATTTAAGTCGGTTTCTCTGAGAACGTCTACCAAATGCACGGAACATGAGAGATTTTTTATTTTCGGGACACAAGATCTCGACTTTGAATTCCCCTGTCTCTACCAAATTGAGGAAACCAAGGGAAGGTTCCCTCTTAACTCATCTGCAACCAAACCCATTATCTAAATTCTAAAATACAACTTTAAATGATCTTCTAGTCATGTTTCCAATCTCTCATTTTGAAGGAGACGAAACGAAGGGTAGAAAACAATAATAATGAACTAGAGCACTACTAGATTACCTCTGACACCTATTGGCCCAGAAATATCCTTCTCGGGGACACAGTAAATTGTATGTTTCTAGAAGCATTTCTCAGGAAATAGCTATGGAAGGAGGAGACATATAAAGCAAGAAGAACAAGAGCCAAAGCAATGCAAAATCACCTCGTTGTGAGTTGTGGGTGCTTTCCAACACTCACCACTGGTCCCAAAAAAAGAAGAATTTCGAAGGAGGGGTTAAAGACTAGCAGCACTTAGCAGAGGAGGAGTTTTTATGAAGCCAGACAGGCTATGAGGCTCTCTCTCTCTCTCTCTCTCTCTCTCTCTCTCTCTTCTCCTCTTTTGATGTTATATTTGGAAGTATGCAGAAGGAGAGAATTGTGTGCAGGACATGCATGTTGGATTGCACGGTAGTAGATGAACCCAGAAATGATTATCAAATACCAAGTGTGAAATGAGGCTTGAAAGTAGGGAAAAAGAGGATGATGGTCTTGGAGAATTTAGTGATATGTTATATTTATTTTATCAAGTAAACTGTGGGATATTTATTGGGGATAAAAATGTGGAAAGGGATGGGTGGGTCAGAGGTGCCTTGGTCCTTTGTCACACTGCCATGTGGGAAGATTATTTGTGGGGGTGGATCTTGAGTTGTCTTGAATGGGGGCATGTGATGAATGTCAGAAGCTCTACATGCTTAGCCTGCAAGTTCAATGCTTCCTTCCCCATGCTCTCTTTTTATTCCTCAATTTCTAATGCTATGTTAGGATTGAAGTGATGGAAAGAAATATCAGAGAGAAAAAAAAAAGAAGGAAAGAAAAAGTTAAATGTCTCTTGTTTGGATAGAAAGGAGAAAATAATGAGAGGAAAATATAATATTTAAAATATATTTAATAGTTAGATTATCGGTAAGACATCTTTCTATTTATCTTTGAAAGTACTTAAAGAGGTAATAAAATTAATTTCCTTTATTTTTCTTTCCTTTACCCCAATTTAGAGAGAATTGTTGGAAAAAAAATTTACATTGGTTTTCTTCCATTTCCATCATTCCATGTAAACCAAACATCTTTTTCTCACTTTTTTTCCCCTCCTAATTCCTTAATTCTTCCCAAAAAAAAGTCTAAACTCCCTCCCTTCCCTCTGGTGACACACTCTACCAAAAATACCCTTCTGGAGAACTTCACTATTCCATATAACTGTTTTTTCACTTTATTTGGGGTGTGTTCTTTTCATGGAAAGTCTAAGAGATGGAATAGAAGTATGGATGGAATAATAGAAGAATAATATTTGCATCTAATCCTATTGTTGTTATTCCAACATTCAGTCAGAACAATATTTTCAGTTCCGATAAACATAGATCTTGATAGATGCCGAGTAGACTGATAATGTTACGTTGACTGTGTCGATATACATATCTTATTTTTTAAAAACTATAATAAAATAAAAAATTTAAAATAAGATTTTTTGGATATTGTCGGTTCCGATAACTGTCGGCA
This sequence comes from Xerophyta viscosa, assembly GCA_002076135.1. Lineage (NCBI taxonomy): Eukaryota > Viridiplantae > Streptophyta > Magnoliopsida > Pandanales > Velloziaceae > Xerophyta > Xerophyta viscosa. The sequence goes on from MJHO01000083.1 coordinate 856,454, forward strand.
CTGTCATGTGACATTGTGAGAGACCGTAACGACTGACGCGTGAAATCATGGGTAGGAATAGGAATAGTAAGAAGAGCAAGTCATTGTTAGCTAAGAAACAAAACTACCTTCCAAATTATTCCATCTTATTCTTGTTTAAAAGGCGGAATAACCTGCATTCCGAAGCTTATTCTTGATATTATTTTTTTATTATTTATAAAGAACACAACTTTGGTCCTTTTCTTTATTACTAGTACTATGCAATAATCATAACTATGTTATCCTTTTTTTTCTTATTTTGTTGTTGTAATTTCAGTCAACATCCAAAATTTACTTCTTCCCACGTGCGTTGTTTATTCTGGATGTTGGTTGTACATCAGTTTTATTTTGACTGGCTTCGAAGCCATAATGATGCTGTACATCTCAGCCCCCAGTTTTATTTTGACTTGCATACCCATTTCACTCAGAAATCTGCCACAAAATCTGCTGAAATTGGATTTACAGAGCAGTGGTCCAAGATTCAGCTGCCAAGAACAACCTCTGTTCTGCAGAAGAATGGAACTCTGTATATATGATGTATCCCATGAATATACATAATCTCTCTGTACAGAAACTGTTTGTTGGTGGTGACAAGTTCTAATCGAGTGCATGACAGCATCCCCATGCTGCTTCCCATCTCCGCTTCAGATCTATGATCTTAACTAGCATCCGTCTAGAATGCGCTCTCCATTTCGACGTCTAGTTAGTAGGTTTATAAGTTCCGAGTGCCAAAGGTACAATTTTTTCAAATTAACGTTGGCAGCTGGATTGTTGGGAGTTAATGCTTGCCGGCCACTCTTGGATTAGATTAGATGGTTAACGCGTTAGAGCTACTAACCGAGGATTTTGCACAGGGGAAGAGATTACCGCATAGTACCATGTGCACATTTACATCTCTGATTTGGAGTTGTTAGACCAGTTCTTGCAGCATTAATATAAACCAAGCAGCCGTATTAAGCGGTCAATTAACAATTTGTCAAAAACAACGAACAGACAAATGACCAAAACCTATACATTTACTCCTCTTCGTTCTTCGTCGTGCATTACTTATTTATCTTGTTATTACGGCTTTATCGAGTCTAGGTTACTGTTACAATTACGCTCTTTCTTTTTTTTTGTTTTTTTTTTTTTGTTTTTGAGAAATATATACTGATTTTGTAGGTAAAAACACCGACTTTTAGGCAGTGAAATCACCTCATGGTTGAAGTTCCTTGCTTACAAGGTTGTCATCATCATCCTTTTTCTTTATGTGTGCAGGTTGCATTAAATTGAAGGGCCTTATGTGTTCTATGGATTCCTGCTAATAACTACTTGCCGCCTCTCGCTACTTACCTACTAACAACACGGTACGCGCCACCTCCTTCCTACATGTCACATTTTTTTTGGTAAAAAAAAAAAAAATCATTTATGCGCTGCATATAGTGAGGAATGACTTTTTTGAAGGTTATTCGTCCAAAGGATGCGATCCGCTTCACGATCTCGAATCAACCATCCCGAGGCAATCCAAGGGATGCGAATTCACGTTCTCGGGATGGGTGTTCGGTTAAGACATTTTTTGTCAGTTAAAGAAGATGGAAAAAGAAATTAAGCACAACACATGGTTAAAGGTGGTAGGTCACATGCCCTTAACAATAAGACTGTTTGAGAGCTAGGGTTGGGGGGGCAATGCCAACTCAAAATAGCGACCCCAATCCCAATCATCTGAACCATGTTCCTTGTAACCACATCCACCTGCATAAACACATGCCACCAACTTTATTTTTCCCATTTAATAATAATATTTTTTTTCTAAAATAAAGAGGAACCCTAATCAATCAAACCACCACCATCTGTTCCCATCCCCTGTTTCTCCTATTATTAGCGCTTGAATCTTCTGTACTAGAAGTGTTCTTGTAAAACATATGTTCGTTAAAAGAGAGAGTTTTGCTTGAACTGGTTGGGAAGTCCATAAACTTATCTTAAAAGAGAGAGTTTTGCTTGAACTGGTTGGGAAGTCCATAAACTTATCTTAAAAGAGAGAGTTTTGCCTGAACTGTATACTGTTACTTAGAAAAATCTCCAGAAATTAGAAAGTGGTGAGACGAATCCTGTGACTCTCTCTCCACCTGTTTGCTTCATGGACTGGTAACATATTACCACTTTTCACCACACTATCTAAGTTGGGTAGCCGTTAAATGTTCCATCACTTCAAACAACCTGATATCTACATTGCTTATTTTCTATTTCTGCAGTGCCAATTAATGACAATTATCTTTTAAAAATATTAGAATAATAGAGAAACAATAATACTATTATCTTAAAACTAGATGATCAAGTGAAAAGATAGTACCATCATTAGTACAATATTAGTTTGAAAAATAACACAATCAAATAATTTTTTATAGGAAGCTACTTGTTTTCCTAATAGATAATATTCTAATATTATTACTTCAAAAAAAAAAAAAAAGGATTGAGGGTATTAGAGCTGGAATCTAGCTCCATTGCACCCAACTAGTACTTTTAACACCTTGCACCATGAACTTTTGTCAAATTGATGACTGCTAAAAATGATTTATTATTCTCATCCATATTGTAATCTTGAAAAGAAAAGGAGCCTAACCATAGGGTGTATCTACACTAAAAAATCAAAGAGACAATCAAGCATCTCAATCAATCTCCCCTCATAAACACATAAATATATGAGTATATATATATATATATATATATATATATATATATATATATATTTGAAACAGGTGATTTTGAGAGCAGAGGAGGATAGGGTTGCCTTCCAAAGATGCATCACAGCATGTGAAAAGGTGGGCCAAATTTATCAATCTCTTCTCGATAATCTCGGTTTTATCTTCTTGGAATTCATTGATGCATTTCATTCATTCATTCACTATGAAATGAAATCCAAGATGTTGACAATCATGTTTGCCTCCTTTTATCCATATACAAGCTCCCAAATGTAACAAGACAAGGGCATTTTTCGGTACTCAGCCTATGCTAATCACTTTCGGCACGAGCGGTCATTTATTTATTATTTTTTACAATATAGAAGGAATTTCTATTTTAGTGTTCTAATATATTCAACCATATCACATTAGTGTTCTAGGTTCATAAGGTAATATTTAGGTTTAAAACAACTTGCTGCACTCAACTTATAGGGCTGAACTCTCTAGAATAAATTTGAGAATAATGCCAAGGAAATTCATGCTTTTAGACGCATACAGTTAGTCCGTGCTTTTTTAACTTTTCAAAAAAAAAAAAAAACACCGGCTGAAAACTCATGATTTTTCAGACGGTTAGTATAGTGTTGCCGGCACTTGTATCGTAGCATTCCAATTGAAATATTCTGGACAAGCTATCTTAATGGTCTTCCAAGCGAAAAAAGTGTTCGAGGCGAGTTCAAAAATATTTCAAAAATTTAGTATTTTCATTTAAGAGATAGATTTGTTCAAGTTTACAAAGTAGTGTATTTTTAGATAAAACTCCTACGTACCAAAGAACAGATAGGGGCTGAGTCTGCCCTGATCTTGCTAAAAGTAATTTAGTTGTGGTCGATCGTGTGAAATACCCATAAGACATCAAACCAAATTGATCAAAATCAAAGTTGAACTCACCCTCCAAACTAATATATTTAAAAAAAAGAAAAAGAAACAAGTCCAGAAGATCTTTGATTCTGCAGAAATGATAGAATGTGTGGTGAAGAAGCTGGAGATCTTCATATTCTATAATAAGAAATGCTTAAGATCTCAACAACCATTTAGCTTGGAATAAGAGGCAGACATTGATTATTATTTGAGTTGTATGACTCTCTTATCTTCTTATCTGTCTACACATCAAACAAGTTTAGGTGATAAGCAACCAAATAACCAAGTTCTACATTTTTTTTTATACGATCACAACTTGGACTTTCTCGAAAGCCGGTTTCTTACCGATCCGATCTATTTTTTTTTTCTTTTAAATATTGTGGATGAGTTTTGTCCGTATCCGACCTATTTCTATACGACCGTCGTTATAAATAAAACAGAAAATATTATGATAAATATAATAATTTGAAATCTTTTCTTCTTTTTTTTTTTCTTTTTTTTTTTGTGTACTGGTGGAAGTGGAATGACTAGCTAACAAGAATCAATCATTGAAAATGTGAACTTTTAGATTATGTAACATGAACTTTTAGGTTATATATCTTTGGCTATTTGCTTACTTTTTATGAGACTTTCAACTAACAAATCAAATTATCAACCAAACAATTCTCAACTTCCACAAGTTTAACAGCGACGCACTCTTCCATCTTTTAATCTCATCGTTCTTTTATTTATCCTTTTCCGCAATAAATATTAGATGAACGAAAATTATATCAATCGAGAACTAGCATAATAGAATTGTGCTAATCGAGCTTATAATAATCCATCCAGTTAGAGCCAAGAACGAGAACATCAACATCAGTCAATTTATAGAGCATTCTTTTGATGTTACTGGTGTTTCTCTCGATGCTTATCTGCTTGATTTGGACACCGTTTATTCAGTTGTCAATTTTTCCACCAATCTCTAGACATTAATGAAATATCAATCTATCACTCTAACACTCAAAAATCATCTCAAAATGCCGACAAATTCATGGTTTTTTCAAGAAAGTATAGGCTGCAAAGGTGATCAGTGTATTCATCAAGTGCAGTGCAGGTGTTCTTGTGGTTATTTGAGAATCCAATTTCAGTTGCCCAGAACACAAAGGTAGTGTTTGGAATTTCAAATTTATAAAATAGAGGTCTCAGATTCGATTCCGTAAGCGCCACCTGTAAAGATGTGAAAAATTAATTCCCTATATATTTCGTGAAGGGTAACACGGACTTTCGTACATATTCAAATCGAAAGATTGAAACTTTCCAATTGAAGGAATATGAGTCGGTCTTATCTGTATATTTATCCGTTACGACAGTCGTATAAAAATAGACCGGTTACATACATAATATTTTCGTAATAATCTAAAAAATTCAATCTTTCATATTATTTTAATTAGAAAGTTGATTAGTCGCTAACACATTTAGTCAAAGTCAAAACCAAGTGTTCATGTGCTTCATGATAAAATTTATGTATGTAAGATTTGAATTAAGCCAAATGGTGGTTGAGATTTGAAGTCATTCACACATGATGTAATTGAAGGGAGGGGTTGTATAATCTTATTTATTTATTTATTTATTTATTGTAAGAGGGGTTGTGTAGTTCCTTCTGTAACATTTCTTTCAAGAAATAGAGAGGAGTTGATATATTTTCAAAACAATAATGATCAGAAAAACATTATTACTTATTAAAACTATATATTGCAGCACCGATCCCGAGTAATTTCATATCTGTTGTATAAACTCTCCTTATTATAAAAAAGCTTGGTAAAACTTGTCTCAAATCATGATTCGTGCCTCCAGGTTGCCAAAAGCTTTGTGTAGATCGGACATAGAATATCTTTTTATATTATTTTTAATTAGGTAAAAATATATGTAATTATGCATCGTCGATTTTCATTTTTTTTCTTAATTTCTTGTTAAAGAAGATGTAGCAGTGGTAAGTGTTAATCAAACTGAAAAATCGCCGGGGAAGAAGAAGCAAATTCTTTTATGCATGTTTTCTGCAATAACTAGTTCTACGTCCATACGTTGAACGGCTTTTTTTTTTTTTTTCTAATAATATTAGTTAGATTTATTTTATATGATCTCATATGGTTCTTAGACATTGGTGAAAAGCTGACTCAATTTATAACATTTTAGAATAGTTGTGGTATTTCTTGCAAATATCATATATATCTTGATAATAATATTATCGACTTATATATCGATAAAAAGTTAGAAGACCAATTATATATATTCATACATTGCACAGCATTAAGTTAACTACATAACTTATTTAACAATGTTTATATTAGTTATTATTTATTATTGAATGCTACATGGGTGTTTATATATGTTATAACTAGAAGTTAAAGTTAAAGAGATATTTAATATTTTTATTCGAATATAAGCAAAATTACTTAAACTTATATGATAAATTTTAATAAAATATAAAAAACTAATTATACTAATAATATTAATTTAATAGAAAAACAAAATATTAATAATTAGATTAAAGGGTTGATTGGTTAATATAACTTTTTGAATTCTTATATTTTTAAGTTGTAGAAAAAGTGCCACTTGGTATGCTTAGGATGAAAGAGGATTATCAGAAATGAAGGAGGTTTATGGGCATCTTCCGAACAAAGGCTTTATCATAGCTTCCATGGGCTCAGAAACTTGGTGCCAGCACATTTAAAATCCAGTCCTGCTGCCATCATGGATCAGGACCAAACACAAAAGAAATAATGCTGCCATAATAAGACCTATCATGGTGGTCCTTTTGAAAGATCGTAGAACCAAATAACGAAGAAGACGATTGGATGAATAACTTCCAAAAGCTTTCTAAAGCTATTCAACATTACTTCATCCAAAAATACTTGTAGATTCAATTACCTTTTAACCCCTGATCTAGGTTTGCAATTTTTAAATCTCATAGAGGAACAAACAATCGAAAAGGCTGCACTACGTGATCGGATTGCTACGTCAGCGCATAATAAGAATCAATCACCAACTAATAAATGTGAACAACTTCAATGACAAAATTCAACAACACTTGGTTACAAACTTAAACAACATAACTGCATGCAACCGTCGGTTATTAGGGCCAATCTAATGCATGCTGGAAATTTTTTACTTCTACAGAGCCAAAAATAGATATGCTAAGGTCCCTCGCATGTGCTCGGTTCATGAAACATATCGTGTTGGTCAAGTGCCAACAGGAGCTTGGAGCAGCCAATAATTCCTTTTATTACGTTTACAAATTACGACGACATTGTAATTCACTAAATGGAGAAGAACAGACATCCAAAAGGATTCATGGGCATCAAGGTTGGGAATGTCATCAAATATCCAATTTTACGAGCTGTCAAATTACAAGATTTGAAATTTCCTATCCAGCAAAACTCCAATCCATTTTTAAGATCTCACAAAACATAACCGACACTTTCCACACGTCAATTCTGCGTATAAGTTAAAAGAAAGTAAATGTTTGCCTAACTATGCAGCTCGATACTAAGGCAAACCCTAAAGATACATCAAAAGAAATAAAGTATATCAAATCAAAAGGTGAAACCTGATTAGAAGATAAAAGGAAGAAGAAGTAGCAAGTTTGCAGCCTTGTTTTTTCCTCAAGGCCAAATACCTACAGCAAAACTTTCAAACCGTAAGTCCAAAACAACGACAAATGGCCTTTTATAAAATAAGTAGAAATTGCATCCATCAGCATTGAGTAACAGTAACAACTTCTGATAAATTTCATGAGGGTATGTAGATTTAAAGTCAATTTCGACCTGACTTTATTGCAACTTTCCTATATGGTTTGCCTGTATTGCGAATATCATGAAAATCAACAAATAGCCCGTTAAATCCAGAAGGAGAAGTTGTTTGAATCCACGAATATCAACATGTAGCTTAATGCTAAGAGAAAACCCTGAAACTACCTCAAAAGGACTAAAACATATTAAATCAAAAGGTGAAACCTTATTAGAAGAGAAATGAAACAAAAACTAGCAAGGTTTCAACCTTATCTTTTTCTTGAGGACCAAATACCTACAACAAATCTTTCAAAGCGCAAGTCCAAAAAAATTGAATACTGAAGACAAGGGTCTTCTAAAAGCTAGATAGAAACTGCATCCATCAGTATTGAGTTATAGTGATAACTGATTTCCATTAAAAAAATAATAGCAACAACTTATGATAAATTTCATGAGGGCATGCAGATTTTAAAATGACTTTGACCTGGCTTATTCTCAACTTTCTATATGGTTTGCCTTTACAAACACTACTTATATCAACGAATAGCCCATTTAAATCCAGAATGAGATTTCTGTTAGATTTCAAGTCCCTTAGGAGTGAAACTTGTGAAGTCCAAGGTTCAACTTTTTATTCTTTGTCACTTTTAAAGAGTAGCATTATTCTTTGGCACTAATATCTATTTCTGTAGTAACTAATTTCTCCTGGATCAAAGAATCTGCACTAAAACCATTAAATAAATAACAGCATATATATAAGTTACCTTGTCAGCATTCCAATTCTACAGCAAAAGATAAGTCATAGTTATCAACCAAGTGGCAAAACATAAGTCATGTTATCTGCCAAACCATTTTCAATTGTTCGAAATATATGTACAGTCAAAGATAAGTGACAGTTATCTGCGAAGCGGCAAAATATACGTCACGAATATTCGCCAAGTTGCACCACAGCTTAAGTTGCTCAATGCCTCCTCGGCTCCAGGCTTAAAAATCAAAGATTATAGGTTATAGTGATTTCTGTTTGTAAAATCAAAATTAGGCAAAAAATCGGCTCATAGGTAACTTCTCGACATACAAAAAATGACAAGTACAACTGCGAGGTTATTGAAACATCTCTCAGTAATTACATTGACAAATTCATAAACGAAAAAAGTCACCAACGTTCCTGACCTGTTATTGTCGCTACTACAACTACTCCTAATTATATAGCTCGGAACGAAGACCAATCCAAGCTTTCACAATCGAACAACAAACAAAGTGTATGAAGAGTTGACATATTTTAGAGTACAAATTAATGGCTGACAAAAAGATAATCGAAGGAAAAAGAATTACCAGTATTCTTATCGTCGTAGGCATTTCCGAAAAGATCTGCTCTGAGCTCGCTGGAAAAAGAAGATTGTAAAGAAACGAGGGAAGACTAATAGCCTAATAGGTTTCTCCCTCTCTATTAGCTCGGTGATTCACGTATCCTACGCGTTTCCACTGAGCTAGTTGGGAAGTCATACGAAGCGAACGTTTTGCTAGAGCATTTACAGCAATTCGAAGTTTCGAACCCAATAATGGCAGGTTTGCTAATATATCAAACTATAAGGGTATTGTTCTATAATAGTCCTCGTTTGTAGGGCGGAGGAGGGCGGCGCCAGAGCGGCGGAGAGTGGTGTCTGGCGGCGAGCGGAGCAGAGCTGGTGGGAAAAATTAAGGTTTATAAATTTTATTCACTTCTCAATCAAAAGTCAAAACAATGTAAAAAATGCGACATTTTTCATTGACACGCGGGTGGTGAATTTTCATACATGGGCGATTGAGGTTATCAACTTTCAGTACTAAAATCTACTTTTTTTTTTCTTTATGTTTTTTTTTTTTAATAATCAGCATCCAGAGACCGGTGGTTAAGGGAGTGTACGATGTTCAATTTTCCCAGGAGAACTCCAACGAATAGAAAAAAAATTTCCACTTCTTTTTGGTCAAATAATGATTTTTACTTAATAAATGGTAATAATGGTTATAGTTATTTCAGACGCGGATCCCTGCTCCGCTCTCTTTGCGCCCGTCCCTGCATCAACAATCCCAACCGTTCATCACGTCCAGCACCTATCTCGAGACACTATTTAAAATTTTCGTCGGCTCATTTAACCTATTTTTAAGCGTTTTTATAAGAAATTTTGAACTATAAAGTTGTAGATTTTAATATACTTTACAATTTTATAGTTGAACAAATTTTCAAAAAATATCAAATATTATATCAAAATAACAATCAAAATTTTAATCATCATTTTGACATATTATTCGATATTTTTTTCAAAAATTGTTCAACTATAAAATTGTAGAGTATATTAAAATCTACAAATTTATAGTTTAAAGTTTCACGTAAAAATGCTTAAAAATAGATCAAATAAGTCGACGAAAATTTTAAGTAGTGTCTCGAGATAGGTGCTGTGCATGATGACGGCGAGGATGGAGGGAGCAGAGATGGGCACATGGAGAGTGGAGCAGGGGATCCGCGTCCTAGTTATTTAGCACAAGAAGTTCTTGTTGAGCCGTCGTATCTTTATCAACAAGCAAACATGTAAATATTGTGTTGGTATTCAACTTTATATTGCTTGTATATAATAATTCTCTTTTTTGTTTGTTTGAACACTACGTTGTTGAGCATTTACTTTTTTCTTTGTAGAGTATTAGAAGATGGTTACACCGACGGTGATGAGTTCTGTATGTTACGTATGTATCATATGTTGCGACACAAGTTGTATATGTCATTCTTCACCTTTCCTATTACATCGGCGACTAAGAGAAAGCGACTTGAAATTGGTCGAGAAAATTTAGAAGCTGTATTAGATTATCTTGATGGGAATGCTGATGAGGTTGAATAACTAAGTACATCTTCCCTTCCTCTTGATGGCTGCTTACAAACAAGTGATGAGCCCTGTAAAAAAATCTAAGAGAGAAAACTATGAACAGTGTTTCAGATGCTATTGTGAAATCAACATTCGAAACTGTAGATCATTGTCAGGCTAAAACTTATGTTTTGTTGTTCTTGAAATGACAACTTGCTATATATTTGGCCTTTTTTTAGCTCCATTTAGTGGAATTACATTTGCATCACCAAACTGTATCCTTTTTATACAGAGCTGTTTCAGCTTCATATCGAAGAGCTGCGAACGAAGCAGGAAGTGATGAATAAAACGAAAAGATGAGCAGAGCAAAGGTCTGCACTCTGTATGAACAACTCAAGTTACTCGAATCTATAAACAACACAGATCTGAGCAACTACATACCTGTAAATTCCCTTTTCTTTTCTTCGAACAATCCGTAAATTATCTTTTAACACGATTTTTTCTCTATGTATGACCCTACAAACAAAAAAAAAAACAAAAAAAAAGTTGTCCCCTTTATTTATATTATACATGATTTATATTATGCAGAAGGTTAAAAAATGACGAAAAGGTAAACATCACTCGAAAAGACATGTCCTTTGAAACATCTCATCTGGATTCTGGACATTGTTCGCAAATCATTACGTGCTCAAGCTTTATCCTTTAATCTCCTACTTGACAAGTTTGCTAATCTCACTTTCAACTCCATCATGTCAGTAGGTCAGCCGTATATGTCAACAGAAAAATATCTTAAGGATGGAAATCTACCCCCCCTGGTTGGATATTATGCCACAGCTTAAAGAGATTAGAGAAAGTAAAAATCATCCGACAAGAACTTAGTTGTATAGAATTTGATCAAAATTTAGCTATTGATCGAACTGAGTAGCGGCAAAAAATTTGTATTAATGACATCGTTATTTACATATTAGATAATGTAAATGGTTGACAAGCGAGTGAAAAAGAAAAAAAAAAAAAGCTTAAAACAGGTGAAAAACTATTCCACACGATCCTACCTTTCTAGGACTACCTAAATGCATAGCTATCAATAGTACATTAGTGGCGACGTATAATTAATATGGAAAAAATTACTCACCCCAACAAATTATTCAACAAACCACATACATCCAATCTCCACCATACACGCATCTCGTAATCCGTATAATTCTCTTATGATCCAAAAAAAATATCTAAATTACAGATATACACATCGTAATGTGTGGTCTTGATTGTACCACGTCAGTATGTGTGGTTTTTTGGGGATGCATAGCAAAGTCTAATTAATATTGGTAACATCATGGTCCAGATAACACAGAGTTTAGGTGAGTGTTTGGATATGCGTGTGGGAGATTCGCGTATGTTTTGCGCATGCTCGTTTGGTTTTCATGTTTTTGTTTGCTTGTATGTATTTTATTTTATTTCTCAGACCGAGAAATATATGGAACAACCTCTTTCAGACATGGCTGCATATCTCACCCTATCCAGACCCGTTTAAGCAGAATTTATTACTGGATTGCTGTTCTTACTTGTAATTAAATTTGTTAGATTAGTTATTAAATGCAAAATGTTTATTGAATTCAATAACCAAAATAGAGTATGAATTGATTATTTGATTGAGTATTAATTTGGGTAATTACTCTGTCACTATCTGCCAACCCATGATATGATTCGATGAACGACCAGGATATCATCTTATTTAACACCAGTGATTGTAATCCTCCTCTCTCTCTCTCTCTCTTGCTTTCCTCTTTCTGCTCCTTGCTATATCTGATCCCGAGACTTGAAGGTATGATTCACTACTCTAAATTTGAATTCATTTTCGATGCATCTAGGATCAGATCTCGCTTACGATTTTGTTAATTCGAAAATCCAGATCAAATCCATCTCGAAATTTAGTTCTGCTATGTAATTTTGTATATTCGCATGCCTCATTTTGATATTTAATAGTTTGAAAAATGGCGGAATTGGTGCTCGATTCTTAACTTGTGGTTGATATTTCATCGACGGATTGGTTTGGATGATCTGATAAATTGGTTCGATTTGATATGTATGATAGTTGAGGAGACCAGCTTGAGTGTTCGTGCATTAAGATTTGCCTAGCGGATGGTTTGCTGTACAGTATAATAGTGGAAGCATATATCACAAGAGGAGTACGATTTGAACTGTGAAAATGTAGCCGCTTATCTGGTGCCTTAATGCCTATTTCATTATCATCTTTCTATGCATATAAAGCCTTGCAGCAACGACACAATGAAAATTATGCACCTTATAGAGGAATCATAACAAATAAAACTGAGAAACATGAGTTTGATTGGAGGGTTGAATTAGTTCTTAACCAATGTGATTGTAAAGAGTAGAGTGATATTTATTGGATGATTGGAAATGGATATATGTACGAGCACCTGCTTCTTTGCACGAAGTTAATTGAAGTTCCACATGCTTCAGTGTAAAATCTGAAACTATATCCACTCGGGTTACCTTACAGGGACAACTCTTTGGCAAGAAACATTTCTGTATGTGTACACACGGAGGGGCTAACTTGGATTTAGGATGGACTTCTAAAGTATGCTTAGAACCATTGAGAATGATGTAGTACTCAAGAATCACACATAAATCATTATCTTTATGATGTTTTAATTGTGCATCAAATAGTTAAGGCTTAATGAACATTTATATAGCAGTAATACTGTCACAATACTATATGCATTGAATTTCCATGTCCAAACGATTTTATTTGGTCAATGTCTATTTCTACACATATGTATCACATCCGATTTGAGTGTTTGGGTGATATGTTTTTATTATAAAATTATTTGGGATAATTGCAGATCAGCCCCCCCTATTTCGGGGGTGCGCGGATCAGCCCCCCGAAACGCGTTTCCGGGGGGGCTGATCTGCAAAAAAAAATAACAAATCTGCCCCCGGAAACGCGTTTCCGGGGGCTGATTTGCCCAATTAAGGGAAACGGGGGGCTGATCTGCAAGAACCCCAAATTATTTTGAACCCTTAAGTTTAGTCGGATAAACAACAAGGAGGAATTATCCAGACCATCTGAATTCCAGTTTCTAGACATTCTCAAGTTATAGATCATTCAACAATTCTGATATTACATTTATAGGCTTCAACATTGAGAATGATCCGACCTAATCAAGGAATAAATATTGTAGCCTTAGCAGCCTTACTCTCTCTCTCTCTCTCTCTCATACACACACATATCTTAGGTGGTCTTCGAATTCTATGTTTACATATTTAGATTTGCATGAAAGTTTAATTAAGAATGTTGGATGAGTCAGTTAGCTTCAAATCATTTAGTTATGACGAAATCAATATGTTTCATTACTGTACTGCTAGTTTCTATCTGCCACCTTACTTGTCTTAATATGCACCCCATTTTATCTTTCTTGCACAAGAATTTGTTTTCTAAACTCTTCTTACTTGATTGGTGTTGATAATTTGCTCCATTTAACTGGATATAGCAGAAATGGGTCGTGGAGTCAGCAGCGGAGGAGGGGAGAGTTCTCTGGGATACCTTTTTGGTAGTGGACAGTCTCCTAAGTCAGCTGCTAGTAATTCCGAGAACGAGCAGCCTGCTCAAAAGCCCAACGTGCAGCCAGTTGATAAGCAGATTCCAGCAGGTATAGGGAGTAAGACAAATAACTACTTAAGAGCAGATGGACAGAACAGTGGCAATTTCATCACGGTATGACTTCCCTGTTTGCAAATTACTGTGAAACTTTAGGCTGCACAATGTGGCATGTATACTGGATTTCAGCATAATTTAAAAAGTTCTCCCCTTTCCATACCCTGGGATGAGACCATACCACAAATGGCCGCTAATTTGTTAACCTTGCTTATGTTGTTGATCTTATACCTTATGAGGTGCTGCTTATGTTGACCTGGAGTTTCAACTATTTCTTGTATTCCTTATTATTACACAGTCTATTACCTTGAAAACTCACCTCGCATATGAATTTCAATGTGATCATAGGATGTTGTTAGATTGCAGATAGCAGGCGGATGTTTGCCAAACTTAGTTTCTGTTGGAGTACATGATGAATCAAATTCTTGGATATCTCAATTATCTTTTCTTTGATATAGCAAGATTTTATCCTATGCTACTCGAATTCTTTGGTCACTCTGCCGCACCCATGTCGGGCACATATCTGACACTTCAAATGGGTGTGGGTCCTTGGGTATGATCCTTATACTATAGTATAAAACATGGAGAAGTTGACCGTTTTGTCTTTATTTTGAATCGCTGCCGTTTGTCTTCCTTTTCTCGTCACGTTAATATATTTTCTAACATCTCTTGTTTTCAGGATCGCCCTTCAACGAAGGTGCATGCTGTTCCTGGCGGTGGGTCTTCCCTTGGCTATCTATTTGGGAATGGTGGCGATTGATGGATTGATTCTGCGCTAAGAAGCTCTTACTGTTATTGAAGCTTGTTAAATTGAATTATCTGTTGTTTCTCCCAGTTAATGGTTTTGTTGTACTGAGTTATGCGTACTTGTTGATGGAACATGGAATGTATCCCTGCGATAGATTCAACGACTTGTGCTGGCAGACACAATTTCATTCCAAATTCTGTTTTCAATTAACTTCATCGACTTAGTATTTTGTGATTGTAGATAACAATTTGCAGAGTTCTTGTTAATTTACGTTTTAAATGATAGTCTCGGATGAAATATTTGTAGAGGACGTTCTTGATTCAGCAGTTCCTAGCAAGTTGAGCTCAGGCTAAGATGCTTCCTCCGCACTGGCTTCGAGCATGCAATCGTGCGCACCCAAGCGCATCTCTTTCCTCGGCTTGTTGATTTAGCACTTCGTTCGGATTCGTAAATCTAAAATTCAAATTCCTCTTTTTGCTCGTCCATCTAATTAACTTCTCTTATGTATATTTTGGTGTATATTAAAATTGACTTAGTTAATTGTCTAATCCAATTTTTGAATGTGCTAAAACTTTAAAACATTAGTGGATTCAGAGCCCAATGTCCTGGCCACTAGACCAAGAGACCTTTCACTGAAATTAAGAACTACTAATTTGAAACTATAGGCTAACTGCATTGCTCTCTCGCGAGTTTTAATATCCTCTCGCCGATCAGAGAGCTCGCGAGGGAAGGGATCGCTTTGTTTTCCGTACGAGTGAAATTATGGCGACAATCGTGCCAACGTCGGAGGAGGATCCTGTGCTCGCCGTTGTTCGATTCACCGCCGAGCTAGCCTGGACCGACGCGGGCCCCGAGGTTACACCACACTCACAGTTCCTCCTTTTTTTACATTTTTTCGCGAGTTATTGGTTTTTCTTTTGCTTTGTTCTAAAAGTAGTTTCTTTTTAATTTTTATAATAGGTTAGGGAGCCTCAAGTAAACCGTCTGTGTGTTGAGGCACAACAAAATAATGGGAGGTGGTTGGATCTGGCTTCCCTAATGCTTACCTCCGCTGATTTAGTCATCCCTCGAGTTACGGAGAAAGGTATATTCGTGCATTGATGAGTATCAATCTGTTAGCTTGTCGATAACTTCTTGTCTGTAAGATTAGAAATTCGTAACATGTGAAACTACATACTGTATAAACAAGTACTGTACTAGGTGAATGACGACCTAAGATGTTGATTTATCATATAAGTATTCTTCGAAAGAGCATTAAGAACGATTAGGAAGGATGCTTTGTGATGCTACTTTCTGGTCAAGCCAACTATTAAAGAGTACATGAACATGAGTTGTTAGATCTTGTCCTCTTAAAACTGATTGTATTGTATGCTTTTCGCTTTCTTGATATCATGCGCAAGAGCTCGCCAATCAGTCAAACTTGATTTTTTGTGATATGAAGTCTAATCTACAGAACAAAAACAACAAACCTTTGTCGCACTAAGTGAGGTCGGCTACATGAATTCTCGTACTTCATTGTGCTCTATTGTGGTTGTAGTCTAATGTACTACTTGATTAAAAGTAAACACTTTTATCCTGTTTGTCTTTTTGCTGAGTTATTCTTTTGTTTGTTCATGGATGCAATCCTACTATATCTGGACTAGTCTTCTAGCACGAGCTTGCTTTGCCTTATTGTCAAGTTCTATAATTCTCTTCAAGAAAGTTTTATAATAACCTTCGATTGATTTTGTTTTGCTTGTTTATTTCATAATAGTGGATTCAAGTGGTAGCATTAATATCACAATGCTTGTTTGATAATAGTGGATTCAAGTGGTAGCATTAGGATCGTCTTGTTTCTTATGCAATACCAATACATGCTTGTTAATATGCTTCTTACAATTTTTTGTGTCTTCTGAAGCATACATTGTATTTTATTGAACTTAAGATCTGGAGTGTATTTTTACTGTGATATGCGACCTTGTCGCAAAGGTTGCTGACCCAGATGAGGAACTGGATATTGCAAAGCAGTATCCTCAAAAATCTTACAACAGCCTAATGATAAGGCTCAGCTGCACTTGAAGATGTTTGTTGATTCTTAACATTGTCTCTGCCAAGCCCTTGTGGTCTTAACATACTTATCTTAAATTCCAGATTATTCAATCTATACAACCTTTTGGAGGGAACAACGCAGCAGATTCTTTGTTTACATGAAGTCCCTTGAATTGGCAGCCAATTGCAAATTGACCAAAAGTGTTGTTCCTTCCTTCAAGATGATTAACAGCTTCCAACAATTGTATTTTCTGAGTTATTTGCTGCTAGATTGACTTGAAAGTCTTTAATCTTTAATTAATTCTTTGCACTTGATGTGGTACTGAGCATCATCCACTAAACGTGAGTACTATGCAGCTGCCGCACTGAACGTGTTTTTGGAATGCTTCAGTGTCAAGCCGTCCGTCCAAAGCTAGCAATCTACAGGGTAAGTTGTTTTTTCTCCTTTGGTTGCCCAAACAAAAAGATTTCCTAATCATTTTTTGCAATCCGCCATGAACTATGCTGCCACTCATGATTTAAACATGGCTCGTGATTGCAGGCTAATATTGCAAATGCTATCAACACCATCCAGACAAATAAAATTGCGGAATGAGGATAGGGAACTGTCGGAACATATCCATAAAAGACAGACATCGGGACTTGATCGCCTCATTCGGTATACAATTTTTTGGTAGATTAGTGGTCTCTGATTGAGCAAATATACAACATTGAGTTGGACAGTTAATTGGATATTAGAGATACTGGTATTGTATGCCAACAATGTATATTAGAAATCTTATTTATTGCTGTATGAGCACTGACTGAATTTAAGCCGAGGTGTTAGCTCTTCCTGTAATGACAGCCATTGCATCAGTCGGATCCACAAAGTGATTTCCTGCGTGGACGTAAACCTGAAGCATGTGTTCTTATGCATGGGTGTTGTAAATGGAGCATGCACCAAAATGCAGATGCTTCAAATTGAAGTGTCGGTGTTACGCCTTACGTGCTAGTTCATGATCTAGCCTGTGGACTACACTTTAGATGGCACAGTGGTTTGGGAATTCATCCTAACAAGTGACTGAAGTACGTCAGGTGTTAATTTTTTTGATCCCTTGCCTAAACGGGATGCCATGCTTTTTTATTGAATTAGTCATGAAGTTCTGGTAATGTGTTATGTTCATGCCTTATCGAATTTGTGGTTTTCTCCTCCTTTTTACATCATCAAAAGGGGGGATAAAGAATATGTTTTTTGATTCATTGGATTATTTTATTTTATTTATTCATTTTGAGTGATGGAATCAACATGCTCTCTCCGGCCGTGGCGTTTGCCGTTCTATGTCAACCCAAATCCACTCTGATTTTGTTCGAAACCACTTCACAGATTTTGATCTTTCTTCTGAAACTCGATTTCCGTCATCCAACTCCTATTTTGAACTCGATTCCCATCATTTCCCAATTTATCGTCTCCAGAAGAATCCGAGAAACTCGGATTCTTAATCAATACGCTATGGAACGCAAGTGTCCACGAATTTCCTTTAAGAAGCAATGCAAATGCAGAGCATAAAATAATATGCTTGTTAACAGAAAAGATTTAGCGATTAATGATATTCATTAAAATTGGGTGCATTTAACAAAATTACGCAGAATTATCATGTTTATACATGGATTGAAAGCTTTGCGAAGAGATTTCATTTCAGCTCTTGATTTCACCCTCGATGAAAACCTGAAGGCATTAATTCGTAGCACCAAAAATTCTACTTAGCGTGAAAATTAGCAAACTGACTCGTATTTTAGATTTAGTCTTTTTAACCATAGGGCCATTATTGCATGCACTAATGTGGTCGAGATTTTTTTATCCATGGATGGATTAGCTAGTCGAACACTGACTGAGTCGCACTGCAGAGATTATTTCATGTTAAATTAGAAAGTTGCAGAATCTACTAATGCATGCACGTACGACTTCTATGTGTGCTGAGGCAGTGCTAATGCATGCATGCATTTAGCTTTGATCTCTATCTTCTTCCTGCACCTCGAGATCGCGATGCTCATCAGATCCGTCCTTTTCATTTTATTAAAGTTTGAAACCGACGAGACACTGACGTACTTGCCATTAACGCCAAGTAAATGCTGCCCTTCACGCCAGCGTCCAGCTCAAGGTTGGTATCCCTAGCTCTTACTGACTCCAGTCGTTCCTATCAACGGTGGCCAGTGACTGGGAGCGAGCTTCACCATCTCGTGATGGGTGCAAAACGGTGGATAATCGTGGAGGTGTGGTCAAAGTAGCTACTGGAAGAGCACGTGTCATGCGCACAGCAATCATAGTCCATATATATATATATATATATTTGTATATATATGCCTAATGGAGCACGTCGATATATAGGTATATAGGCTGAGCCTCTTAGCCTAATGCATCGTCCTCTGTTGTTCCAAAACGTTTTAAAAGCTTCTGCAGAACTTGTCGCTCTCTCTCTGGAAATGACTTCCTGTTCAATGTAACTCACCTCCGGTTGATTACGTAGAGCATCGAATTTTGGTGGTGAAGTTCACGAGGAGGTGCATATGCTTGCTAGCTAGCTAGCTTGGGGCCTGCCTGTTACGGGATGCATGCATGCAAGGCATGGGAAGGGAGGATGGTGTTCACATGCGGATTGGGGAGACGACGAATCAGAAGAGGGGTCTCTGGGATGCCACCTGATCCGTCCACGCTCTTTACACTTGTTCCAACACATCAACTTACTAGCCCATGCCAATCCACGGAATTTTTAATTATTAGTATTTTAATAATTATTTATTAAAATAATGTATGTTTAAAAAAAAAATATTTGTCAAACTAAAATTCGTGACGTCACATCGGCGCCAAATTGAAAGAGCGTCTTTCTAAAAGACGCTATTCTCTCTGCCGAGGACCCTCCCAGACGGGAGGAAAGAACGTCTCTGAAAAAGACGTTCTTACTAAGAACAATGTTAGCGTAAAAGACGCTCTTAGCTCTTTTAGGCGAATTTTCAAAATTCGCTTCGAAGGGTCTTCGGCGTGAGGAAGAACGTCTTTCTCAATGACGCTCTCCAAGGAAGTACGTTTCTGAGATTCTAGGAACAGCGTTAGTGTAAACGACGCTCTTCCCTTCCATAGTTAAATTTTTAAAATCCGCCTGAGAGGGTCCTCGAAATTAGAAACTACGTCTTTCTCAAAGACGCTCTTACTAGAAAGAGCGTCTCTTCAAAAGACCCTCTTTCCTCTGTTGAGTCGGCAGCGAAAAGCGTTTTTTGTAAGACGCTCTTTCGACGTGGCGCTGCGAACTTTAGTTTGACAAATAATTTTTTTTTAAATATTATTTTAATAAATAACAATTTAAAAAATTCCAATCCACGCACCCCTTATTCTGTTCACACAACTTTGTTTTATTATATGTTAGGGACTACTCCCTGGAGTTTGATTACTGATCGATCACCCCAGCTGATGTACGAGCTTCGGACTTTTTTTTTTTTTAGGATCACAGGCAGCTTTAGCTAATATTTGTATTAGGGAGCATCTTTATACTACTCTTTTGTAACCCTCTTATATACTAGTGACGCTTTTCTTGGTATGTCTTTGAGGTGTGCTTAGATTGTCGTAAGCACAATGCTTAGCTTTCTCATGCGCATGCAGGGCCGATGAGAATGCTTAGTTTCTCGTGCGCAAGCAAGGCCGATGAGGGTTCGAAGCTTCACTGTGCTTTAGGATAAACTGACTTGGCCACACTATGGAGTGATTCAAGTGCCGATCTGGATGTCTTAGTATAAATCTTGCTAGGCCCGTAACACCGGGCGTCCAAGAAACAAATGCCACACACTGAAGTGGACACTTGGTTGAGATCATATGCGTTTGTCGAACGTACACACAATGTTGTCCAAATATGCGCATGAGTTGGGGAGGAGTACTGCGCTTTCGAACTCGGGAGCTTGTGCACATTTTGTAAACGCGCTAAACCGACTCGATCCGATCAGTTCTGAACATCACAATCACCCTCATTCTGCTCATAAAAGAATGGTGAAGATTGCTTTCGTATATAATAAAGATAATCAAAATTATTGCTTTCATATAATAATAAAGATTATCAAAATTATTGCTTTCATATAATAATAAAGATAATCAAAATTAGAACAAATGGATCAAGAACAGCACCTTTAAGACGACGATGACGGCGCATCGATCTGCTGTGGACCTACCGCCGTCTGACGGCGTGAGGGGGGTCCCATAGGATCTAGGCCGCATAATTGCTACCATGCAACCTTTATACACCCACCTGTTAAAGCAATGGCCAACGATCTCGCAGCCGTCGCCGCAATAATAATCTGGCATGCTGATGAAGTCTGGCATACGGCCACGTGGCGTGGATCTTTAACAAGAGAGCGAGCGGCGTACCATGCGGCGACCAGTGGGACCATAAACGGCGGCGTGCCGTCGGCGAGCGGCGGAGGAATGATCTGTCCCTGTAGTGCTACGGAATAACAGGCGTTGATATATATTAATTCGTCCATTAATCGCAGGACACGAGGCATTCGCGAGAGGGGGATGGACAGCGCCGTCGTCCGAGCTGGCAGCTGGTCCGTCGTCTCCTCTCGCCTGAGGACCTGGAATTATGGGCTCTGTCATTTGTTTTCCAATTTTTATTCACAGGACCTGCCCAAAAATCTCAACCAGGGATAAGAGATACAACATATATTTTCCTAAATTAATATATCTTATTTAGATCCGTTAGTACGACATTCTTAAGAAATTGTTAAGTAAATTTGACTTCAACTGTCTGAGATCTTTCCAAAACAAAAAGGAATTCTGTGGGTAATGAGTAAAGATCTTTGCATGCCACTATGTTCAATTGTCTGAGATGGGAGCATTTTTAGAGATTATCAATGTCTAAATTGATAGTTTTCGTGAAGGACTCATACATGTAATATATTTACAAATGTTATTAACTATTCCCTATATTTTACTAGAGTTATAACATACGCTACATGGTAAATATAAAATTTATTTAAAATGTGACATAAAATGATAGTAATATTCAATTTCACACACACACACACACACACACATATATATATATATATATATATATATATATATATATATATATATATATATATATATATATATATATGTACCTTTAGTTATGCTTGAAGGTCCAATTAGTTTTTTAATATCTATATTAATTTCGGGTAGAACCCCATCCGACCCAAAATTTTGCCCCAATCCAACTGAATTGTTTCTACCCGAATAACAGAAATTCCAAACTGAATTGAACCCGACCAGAACATTTGATATTGTAACTTTTTCGCATCGGTCGAACTTTTAGGGCTTGTTTGGGAAGAGGGAAAGAAATAGGAGAGGTTGAAAAATGAGATAAAAAAATTTCTTTCCCTTGTTTGGTAAGTAGGAAGGAAAGAAATTGGAGAGAAAATTTTTGAAATTGGAAGGAAAATTTTTCCTTCACCTATTCTCTCCAAAATGGGAGAAAATGGGAGGAAAAATAATTAAAATGACAATAATGTCCCTCATTAAAGATTTGAAATATAAATCAAAAAGGATGTTTTGGTAATTGTACAATTAAAAATATTTTAAAAATTCTATTTCCTTCCAATTCATTCCTCCATTTCATCCAAATAAATTTTTTCTTTCCTTCCATTATTTTTTCTTTTATATGTTTTTTCATTCCTACTATTCCATTTCATTCTATTCCATTCCATCCCTTTTCCTCTTCCCAAACAAACCTGTTTGGGATAATACTTCATCCTAATTCTCACTTTTAAATATTTTAAAATATTTAATATAAGAAAAAGTTAGGTTTGTAAAATTGATTTGAAGAATTATATTTATATATATATATATAAGATCTCAAATAATAACGTAAAAATAGGAAGGCAACATTTTAGAAATCTCCATCCAATAATATATATATGCTGGCACGTAGCAGTAGGTGAGTTTTAATTATGCTAGTACAATGCATCCGTGTAAAAATAGACATAAATTCCATATTAATTATCCTACGATTGTAGTATACAGACCCTATTCTGAAAGTGAGGACAACATCATTAGAACGGTGTACCGCCGCCTCAGGGATGCGTACAAATGGTAGTGGTAAATCCGTAAATATCTACAAGTAGATAGAAAAGTCAAATGAGCGGCTGCGTTGCCGCTGTAAAGTCTGCGCGTAATCAAATAACTAATAACTTGCGCAGTTAAAAATTCTCACTATAAAATCGCACATAACCCCCCGACTGTCATCATCTGTCACTCCGACCATCCCCTCTCCTTCACCTGAGATAACAAACAATCGCCATTAACATAGACATATTGAGCTAGCTCTGCTATGTCTTCCTACGCCGTTGACTCTGGTCTCTTCATTTTCACCTTCATCCCCGTATCCCCAGCGCTAGCTCTTCTCTTCCTCGTCGTTGTCTTCCTATTCTTCTCTCCCGGCGGCGTTGCATGGGCGCTTTCCCGCGCCGCAGGGACTACAACGGGACCACCAGGCATCGTGTTCGCTCTCTCCGGTACGTCGGCTCACCGGAGTCTCTCCAAGCTGGCTCGTTCTCTTAACGCGGAGAAGCTCATGGCGTTCTCTGTCGGACTAACTCGGTTCGTTATTTCGAGCAATCCCGAGACTGCGAGAGAGATTCTTAACAGTTCATCGTTTGCTGATAGGCCTATAAAGGAGTCGGCTTTCGAGCTTCTCTTCCACCGCGCCATGGGCTTCGCTCCATTCGGAGAATACTGGCGCACACTTCGACGAATCTCAGCAACCCACTTATTCAGCCCTAAAAGACTCAGCGCCGCCGGAGTTCATCGGAGGTCAACAGGAAACAAAATGGTCGAGGAGATTAAGGAGATGATGATGAGAGACGGAGAGGTAGAGATAAGAAGAGTGCTCCATTTCGGGTCTTTGAACAACATTATGATGAGCCTTTTCGGGAGGAGTTTCGACTTCGCAAAGGGCGAGGGATTCGAACTGGAAGAGATGGTGAAAGAAGGGTATGAACTGTTGAGTGTGTTCAACTGGGGAGATCATTTGCCGCTACTTGGGTGGTTGGATTTGCAGGGAGTCAGAAGGAGGTGCAAGAAGTTGGTAAAGAAAGTTGATAAGTTCGTAGGTGAGATTATTGAAGAACATAGGAGGAAGAGATGCGACGTTAATTACGGTGGTGGGGACTTCGTCGACGTGCTTCTGGACTTGCAGGGAGAAGAGAAGCTTTCCGATTCTGACATGGTCGCTTTTCTTTGGGTATGATTGTTTTTGTTAAACTGACTTCTTTTTTCTAATTCTGGTAATATAATACCTACGTTCTACTATTAAATTACTCTTCTTGTTGTTATACCTATACATGGAATTGCGTAAGCGAACGGAGTCAACGTCGTTTCTCTGTTTGTGCAGCGTTTTCTATGAAATATATATAATATATATATATATATATACACGTTATTGTCATATTTATATTTTTGGCTAGCAAAAAGATATATATATATATATTTTGTTAGTAGACAGTCAAAATTAGTAAATAGTTTTTCTTTTGTTTAGATGAGACTTCTAATTCTGCTCTGGCTGACGTCTTATTCAATTTTCAGAGAAGTTTCTTGACTTGTTTTGTTATACAAAACGCAGCTTTCACGTTTTATAATTCCATAAACCGAGATGATCTGCCGGTGACTGTTTCCAAAACTGGATAAAGACTCCGTCTAGATTTACTTTTCTTAATTAATCATATTTAACTTATACTGTTTTTTAACATTAAATAATCAGGAACGGTGTTTTTTTTTTTGAAAATAATGTCTTCAGGAGATGATCTTCAGAGGAACAGATACAGTCGCCATTCTCTTAGAGTGGATACTAGCTCAAATGGTGCTGCATCCGGACATTCAATCAAAAGCCCAAGCCGAGATCGACGCCGTCGAAAGCCCGGTCACTGACGCCGATATTCCTCGTCTCCCATACCTCCAATCAATTGTGAAAGAATCTCTGCGTCTCCACCCGCCTGGACCACTTCTCTCCTGGGCTCGTCTGGCGATCCACGACGTTCACGTCAGCAACCATTTTATCCCCGCCGGCACCACCGCCATGGTCAACATGTACGCCATTACCCACGACGAGAAGATCTGGCCCGAGGCCGGAGAATTCAAGCCCGAGAGGTTCATGGAAGAAGAAGTTAGCATTCTAGGGTCTGATCTCAGGTTGGCGCCGTTCGGGTCTGGGAGGAGAGTTTGTCCGGGAAAATCCCTGGCCTTAGCTAGTGTTCATCTCTGGTTCGCTCAGCTTCTCCAGAACTTCAACTGGGTTGCTGACGGCGAAGTCGATCTGTCTGAGTGCTTGAAAATGTCCATGGAGATGAAGAACCCTCTGATCTGCAAAGCTGTTCCAAGATCTCGGGCTTAGAAGGAAAGGTTTTAGGGTTTTAAATGGGGGCTCCTTTTGTTTAAGTCTGATGAAGATTATGCTAAGCTTAGTGTGTGGTAGGAGTTAATCTTGTGTTCCTGCATGGTGCTAATGTGGTATGTTATTAGTGTTTCTAGTTTAGTTGGAAAATGTCTCTTTTTGTGGCGGTGATGAACTGATGATGAGATGTATGAGGTTTGATAATGTACACAGAAAAATTCTACAAAGAAACTTTTGCACACTATGGTAGTATAGATTTTATCGTGTTTTTTGACGATTATTTTTTTAAAAAAATTTCAATTAAAATTTATTGATTTTGATCAGAAATATAATTTTTATGTTCAAAAATTTTTAAAAAATACTTCTAAATAGATATTTTAAAGATTAACAGGTTCAGTAAGTTTAAAATAGTTTTTAAATTTGTTTTAAATTTGTTAAATTTAGGAATTTTAAAATTATTTTTAAAAATAGTTTTTGAAAAACTTTGATAATGAAAGTCGTAGATCTCGTTAAAATTTAGCGTCATACGTAGCGACGTGATATAATTGTTATATCCTAAAATATCTTACGTGCACAATGCATGCTGATCTAGATGTGTGCCATAGCATGTTGGACTGTCATTTCAGTCTCGAGTTATCTTAGTATTTCGACTGAGCCGTAGCCTGATCAGAACAAGATAAGTTCAACAAATGTAAATCAAAATCCTAATATATTCTCAAATCTATGTTGAAGTAGAAGTCTTTATATACTCTCATCATAGTACACAAAAACATGAAAGATATCGAACGCCATGATCTTAGAAGCTAATATGCTCCTGCACTATGCTTTCAGCAAGGAACTTTACAGTACCAAGCTCCACAAAATGATTGAGGAATAAGAACCCAGGACCAATAATGACATGATTCTCCTGTACTATTTAACTTAGAATATTTAGGAAAAAGTTTCCTTTCTTCCTTAGAATCATGCATGTACACCATGTTTTGAGTATCCTAACCACTTAGAATATTCACAATCCCAACTTGCACACCTCCTTATGCACCTGCATTTTGGAAAGCAATTATCAAAACAAAAAGTACATTTAAAGGAGGCATCTTTTATATGTTTGGTGGTTATGGTAAATGGATAAGCTTATGGAAAGATATATGGATTGGTGATAAACTTTTGATGAATGTCTTTCCAAACTTATCCAACTTGAGCTCTAATTATGAGTTATCAGTAGCCTCATTATGTCGTAGGAAAAATTGATGAATCTACATAATAATAATAGTAGATTCTCCGGCCCATAAAGAGAATATGCATGATTATAGCTTCTTTAAGAGGTGAGACCTTCTAATACATTTGATAAAGTAATGCGGAAGTGGTTATCTGATACTAAATTCGCAGTTAAAACAATGTTATCAATAATAGTGGAGTAAGATCTAGCTTCATTAAGTTAATATGAAAAATTAACGTCCCTAAAAAGGGTCAAGATATTTGTTTTGTTGGCTACTAAGAATCGTGTTCTCACTATCGATAACTTCTTAAGGAGAAATTTGGTTGGACCAAATTGATGCACTTTGTGCTATAATGAGCGTCATATCTTTTTCTTAACTACAACTTTTTGGCACTAATTTGGGAATTACCACTGAGCATAATGAACAACTTAAATTTGCCTCGCACTTTGGTTGATAAATGGATTATTTGGAGAAAGAACAATGTTGCAAACAATATCAAATTGAAATGTAATCATTTTATTGATGTTGTCTGGTGGCCTGAGTTGGAACTTGGAAGGAAGCAACGCTAGAATATTTCAAAATAAGTAAAATGCAAAAATGATCTAATGAGAGAAACATTTGCTCACTACTCACTTTGGATAAGTCATTGCTCCAGTAATAAGATGGATCACTTAAGAGAGTTTTTTTTAATTATGTATTTACAAGTTTAATTCTATTTCTGTTATATTTTTATTTTTATTTGGCATTTAGCTCTTAAACATTTTGTCTTGTATCTTATTTCTTCATCCAACTTAATGAATGAAGCCATTTGGAGAGCTATTGCTCTCCTTAGTTTTCTCAAAAAAATTAAAAAATTTCACACCCTTGTCTTTTTTCACATACATATATAATATCATGGGGAATGAATCTACACGTATGGCAACAACTAGAATTATTAGCTAGCTAGTACTGATTTTGCGACTTTTAATTAAAGTATTTGTCAAAGTTCATGCATACAGCGTTACAAATTCCTAGAAATATTTAAAAATTTCAATGTCTATATTATGCTTGGTGGGATTCGAATATGCAGCACATATTAAGGAGCAAGTTCATTGTTAAATTGGATAATTAAGATCCCTACTCAAGCTTGCATAATAATATAGTAATGTGCGTCTCTGCACTAGCTGTAAATATCTATAATATATGTAAAGTAAATGTATTTTTCAAAATTATGCCATGTGGCATCTGTTGTGCTTTCTGTTATTTGCCACGTGTCAAGCTATATGCAGCCATTATCAACTTCTGCCGTTCCATAGGGCTCCATAGATTATTCAAGAGCTTTAAGTTATTGTCGAAACTGCTACTAGCTTCACTTCATTTTTTCAGCCGAAGGACAATCCACATTCAATTCATCTCATTGAAAGAACTAAATGAATTGATTTAAACAAGCATTCATTCCAAGATTAATCTTTTCAACTCATGATAGTTTGTAGATATTTTATAATTATATTTTATAACTGTAACTTATAATTTATAATTTATGATTATTGTTTCTTTGTAGATATTTTTAAATATTTAACTTTTATATACATTTATAACAAAAACTTACATAGTGTTATTTCTTAAAACATAGTTTCTTATCTATTGAGTAGTTATTTACTTATTTTTTTTTTAAAAATTTGAATTACAAATAAAATTTAAATTCTTCAGTCCCGTGCTAGCACGGGTTAAATACTAGTTAAACTATATTCTTATCGAAATGCCCGGCTAATCAAAGGCCACGTCGTATTGATTAGCCAATCAAAGGCCACGTCTTTTACCCACGACAGTTTCATTAATTGTAACTTAGCTAATGCCATTACACATTTCATTGTGTTTACCGTGTATAATTTTCTTCAATTCTAATTGCTTATTTGTTTTGGGTAGCTTAATTAGAAGACGACTTTAGTGCATGATCATGTACCTCCCATGCTTGGTAATGATAAATGAAACATTCAGAACAGAGCCCAGGATCACGATGGCCTTAGCCATTAGCTTAGGGGTGTTGTGTAATGTATCGTAGAACTTAGATTTATTTGATTATGACAGGAGTTCTCGATTAGTATGTGTCATGTTTGATAGGTGTATTAAGAAGAGTCTTGTGTTGTGAGTCTGCAAGTATATTAGTATGTGTCCCCATATCTTTCAGCAGGGAACAAATTAAAAGCACCTCTTTCAGTGTATTTAATAGTATCTGTCATGTTTGATTTATGCTACTTGATTGTATTTGTCCAGCTTAAACCGTAGTGTTTAATAAAATAACTTTGCTTTTGAAATTGTAATCAATCTATCCATGCAGGTGCCTTCAAGTTTGCAGTACTGAAATGCATGACTCTATTATGAGAATTGATACTGAAATGGAGATTATGAATGATACGTACTGATGAAATGGAGATCTGAAGCACTATCTTGCCGATCAAATGAATGATGTTATGTAAGTGTAGTACATGCACGACGGCTTTTCGATAACAAATTACTCTGGAGTTATGAATGATGTTCTATCGATCCTCTTAGGTAACTGCTGACAGCAATGCGATTGCCAACTCTCCAATGTAATTCACATGCGATAGTCGCCGTCTTCTAACGGGGCCATTCGCTTAGCCCTTGCAGGTAGTAAGTCCAAGCTTATTACACAGAAACACCATTCGACACATAAACAATTTCTTTCTTTTCTTTTCTTTCTTTTTTTTTTTTTTTTTGTTTTTGTGGGCAGAAGATGGAAACCATTTAGCATCTATTGGTATGCATCGAGTGCTGGAAGTTAAGCATGTGATACAAGCAATGACGAGTGCGGTGGAGTCCCTATTCTGAGAGATTTTATGCTTTTTATTTTGCTGTTTCTGTTATTTCTGAATCTTTGTTATTAAGCTGTACGCTTGTGCAATATAATTCAATCATTTTTTATGCCGCAATATTCTTCAAACGTGCTTTACGTGTATTGCAATCATATTATTTATCCTATTAATAGTAACTATATAGTCACAAACTGCTAATTTTGGGACAATTTTTATACTGTAGTTCTAGTAATATCTACTCCCTACAGTTACTCAGCTCGTCGCCTTGCTTATAGTATTTGAAGGGCTGGCTGCAGTATTACCAGTTTGCTGTTAAATTTGGAGATTTTATAAAAAAAAAGTCCATACTTTACATCGACAAAAAAATTACTTTTTTTTTTTGGTCGGAAAAAAAAATTACGTTTTTAAAACTAATAGAATCAACTCCATGTATATAAATATTACTAAAAAATTTTGCAATACGTAAAAAGTAGATGTTTATATGCTATACAACTTTTATATCAATTTTTTTTTTTTCAAAAAAAATATTTAAATATATATTCTGAAATTTTAAATATTTTATAATCAGTATAGCCTTACGAGTCATATTATTTAAAATATTTTTTTAGAAAATTTTTGTATATAAAAATAATACAACAAATTAAAATTTATTTTTTTAGTATTTATTTATATATATATATATATATATATATCATAAAAAAAATAGGAATTGATTTGTACTTTGGCTTATTCCTTAAATTAGTCGTTACTGTTGTTTGTCTGGTTAGTTTAAATGGTTCACGTTGAACTACTTGAAATAAGTTGCTATTTTATCTTGAATTATTTTGTTATATTTAACTATTAAATTTATTTTTTATTCTATATCTTTCAATTAAATTAAATAATAAAGGATAAAATTTTTCAAACAGATACTTTGCTATCGTTCATGTACTTATCAACGGTCACTTTTTCACGCGGAGCATCTCCTGTTATTTGCAAACACACAACAGCAATTGAGTGTGTCAAAAGCCCCCCACGTGTAACACGTTTGGCTAGCTGTATATGCGTTGTTTCCCATAGCACACAATTAAGCATTATTTTTCTTAATAAAACGAAAGCTTGGAGCAAGCTTAATTAATTACTTTTAGCTCTGCATCAAAACTGCAACAATTATCAAACTTTTTGCTATATTTTAATTACTTTATTATCTTAATTTCATTATATAAATATTTATATGTTTTAAAAATAAATTAAAAGTTTTATTAATTGAATAAAATAATTCACATTTCAGTTCGGATTTAAAAACTTTACAAATCATCCATTTATTTTAAATTTAATGTAAATCACTTCATGTCTAGAAATTTATCAGAAAGAGGTGCTATGCTAGTTTTATTTGAAAAATATGCCGAGACTTCACCTACTATATGCATTACAGCTATATATATTATTATTTGTATTACCAATTTTGACCCACTCTTTTTTTTTTAATTGAAATTCATATTGAAACAGAACTCACTATGCTGATAAAATATTCGGAAATTAAAACACCATCTACTCTTATTTAACTATGAAAATTATTTATTGTATTATTATGTTATTAAAGTACTTAAAAAGTACAAATAATGAAAGATAAAAAAAAACTTAATTATATTTAAATGCAACTGGATGAGAAGACAATGAAATGAAATTAAACTGTGGATGAGAAGACAAACATGCATGCATGATGCATGAGCCAGCCAGCCCATATCTTGATGGACAGCATATTGTTTTACACCCTCTCCATCTTCCAATATCTAATCAGAAGCTCCTCCACCTCAAATTAACTAAAAATTGAAAGCTAAATTTCTTCTTTTTTTAAAAAAAAGAAAAAGAAAAAAATGCTTACCCTTTTTGTGCAAGAAAAAAAAAATATTATTTAAGAGTTTCTAACCTACCTGATTTCTCAGTCTGATTATGTGGGGTCAGATGGCCATAGGCCTCTCTAGAAGCTGTGCTTAAAACAATAAATACAAACAGAAGTCTCAAAAGCGATAAACTAAACAATTTTCTATTAAAGTTCTAACTCCCTCTCTCTTCTCCTACTTCCCTGTCCACAAGCAACAAGGAAAGCTCACACCTTTGATCAATATCCTACTCAATTCTATTACATCCTTCTTCATATTGGTGCAGAAATTGTGAGTCATTTGAGAGAGTTTGTTGATTGATTACAATCTACGATGGCGTTTGGATTTTGGAGAATAAACATGCATTTCTCCATTTGTCTTGCCTCGTTTCTTCTCCTTTTAGCACCAAATGTAACTGGTGAGTCTCCAATTTTTGTTTCTAAATTCTGTTTTATTCATCCATTCCTCCATTATTCTCCATTTTCCTGTTTCATTTTGTTTGGCCAAGGTTTTTGAATGCACAAGCTCATGGTTTTCATGTGTAATTTGCATCACACAGAGCATTTGGGGAGAAAAGGGGATTTTTTGTTAATGATTTCTCTTAGTAAAGTTTCGTTGTTAAAGATAAAGATTAAAAACTACTCCTTTGATGATTTTTGTTCATACTGATTGGAGCCAGCTTCCCTTTCCATTTTCACTGGATCATCATTCTAAACTGACAGAAAGCTTTGTTTTTTTTTAATACCGTCTTTCCTTCCTTTTTTTTTTTTTTTTTTTCTGTAAATCATATTTTTTCTGTTATCCTGCAATCAGGAAATGCAGTCACTTTTTTCCTATTATGCACTTACTCACTACATGATCTCGGGGGCTTATAACACATTATCTTCCATCTTACAGAAGCTTATGATTCGCTCGATCCAAATGGCAATATTACAATCAAATGGGACATCATCCAGTGGACTCCCGATGGCTATGTTGTAAGTATATACCATTTAATATCTTGAGATGTAATAGCGCTATTTATACTTAAATATCTCATTTTTTAGGTGGTCTTGCATTATAGAATGATGCTATCCAATTGAACCCAAATTTCTACCAGTTGCAAAATTATGCATAATATGCACTAGTAACCGGTTAAAATCTATTTGAGAACGTGTCATTCTGCTCTTCCATGATTGTTACCAGTATATATAAATTGTGTAATGATGTCGTATAATTGTATTGATGGAGCTGTGCTAATTAACTTGCCAGATTCTATACTATTTATTATTAGATGATCTTGTATTATGGAACTCTGAGCAACATCATAAGATAAACCAATCCTGTTTATACTACACAAGTATTACATTCTTTAGTTGGTCTTCTATTATGGAGTGATGCAACTCAATAACCCCCAAATTTCTATCTTTTACATAGAATTAGTCGGTATATACCAGTTAATATCAGCTTCAAAGCAAAACGATATTGTTCTGCTACTGTAAACGTAAATGTTATGAATTATGAATTTATGCTAGTTAATTAAGCTATCAAACGT
This sequence comes from Xerophyta viscosa, assembly GCA_002076135.1. Taxonomy (NCBI): domain Eukaryota; kingdom Viridiplantae; phylum Streptophyta; class Magnoliopsida; order Pandanales; family Velloziaceae; genus Xerophyta; species Xerophyta viscosa. The sequence goes on from MJHO01000083.1 coordinate 888,910, forward strand.
GTCTAGCCATCTTAAGATGATCCGTTCCGCTGCTTTAGGCTGTTGTAACGATATACAACTTCCAAAAATACCGCCACATACAAGCTCCAGGATGGCAACTTGGGTGGAAGTGGGCAAAAAAAGAGATCATTTGGTCCATGATTGGAGGACAGGCAACAGAACAGGGAGATTGTTCCAAATTTAAAGGAAACATACCACATTGTTGCAAGAGAGATCCAACAATTGTTGATCTTTTGCCAGGAACTCCTTACAACCAACAAATTGCAAATTGCTGCAGAGGGGGGGTCATAAATTCACCAATTCAGGACCCTGCCACATCTGCAAGTTCATTCCAAATTAGTGTTGGCCAATCAGGCACCACGAATAAGACTGTAAAAGTGCCAAGGAACTTTACACTTAAAGCTCCCGGGCCAGGGTATACTTGTGGACCTGGAAAGACTGGTAAACCCACCACATTTCTTGCAGCTGATGGAAGGAGAACAACCCAGGCAATGAGTATGTTTACTATCGTCTTACTATGTGTTTGTTTTTCTTCCTGGTGTTATGTTGTTTTAGTCCAGCATATTTTTATTTGCTAAGATTAGATTATCTCAGTGTTAAGCATTATTTGAGTTGATAGTAGATGCTTCAACACTGGGTTTACTCTTAACTGGATACATAATGGCCTACAACTGCGGTAAAGTTGGTTGCACACTGACTGAGTTTAAAATTTAATGATAATCTTAAACTTCTCATACAGAACTACATTAACTGACCTTTGATGGTATCTAAAATTCAGCATGTCAATGTTCAGCATCATTGCAATTGTAATAGGATGCAATCAGATTGAATTGGGTCTCTCCTCTTTTTAATAGAAAAAGAAGTTATTTGTGCATGCAGCTTATTAATGCTTAATCACATAGGTGACTACCAGATGTTTTGCGATTCGAATTAATCTGGGCTGATTTATGAAGCTATTTCGAATTCCAATAAGGAGTTAATATGCTCTGAGTTTATATACCTCCTCATTTAATGTGATTTTTGTTATTGTGAATAACGGTGACAATAATCATAAGAACTTTACCACGATCCTTGTATATTTTGTGAACTTTATAAATTGGTTTCTAGTTAGAGCTGCACGCATGCATTCTTTGGCATATGTCGCATCATTACTTTAGAAATGGTTCCTCTGAGTTTTTTAATGACAATGAAAAAAAAAAAAACAAATCTCTGGTTGCAGTGACTTGGAATGTAACGTGCACATATTCACAATTCCTTGCTCAAAAAGCACCTACTTGTTGCGTCTCCCTCTCTTCCTTCTACAATGACACCATTGTCAACTGCCCAACGTGCACTTGCGGCTGCCAAAACAATATAACACAACCAGGAAGCTGCGTCGAGTAAGTACTAGCACCTAAAATCTTTTTATTTTTCCAATTAAAAAGAAGAAATTAAAAAAAATATCGGTCTTAGTATAGCTAAAGACATTTTGATTATGATATTCTCCGTGCTATCTACAGGGGGGATTCGCCTTACTTAGCATCTGCAATTAATGGCCCTGGAAAGAGCAATTTTGCGCCGCTAGTACAGTGTACTTCTCATATGTGTCCTATTAAAGTGCACTGGCACGTTAAGCTCAACTACAAGGAGTATTGGAGGGTGAAGATTACGATCACAAATTTTAACTACCGAATGAACTATACTCAATGGAATTTAGTTGCGCAGCATCCTAATTTTGACAATCTTACTCAAATCTTCAGCTTTAATTACAAGCCGCTAACCCCTTATGGAACCATCAGTAAGTCATCCTTTACTACGAGAATATTCTTTTTCCTTAATCGATGTTGTTTAAGTACCAAAAATTCATTGGTTTGACTTTTAGATGATACTGCCATGATGTGGGGGATTAAGTTCTACAACGATTTACTAATGGAAGCTGGTCCATCTGGGAATGTACAATCGGAGCTACTATTCCGGAAGGATCCATCAACATTTACCTTCGAGAAGGGATCGGCATTTCCTAGAAGAGTGTACTTTAACGGTGATAACTGTGTTATGCCACCGCCAGATCAATATCCGTGGTTACCAAATGCTGGCCCCCTATCTTTAAGACCGTGGCTTCTTCGAATCCTCTTTGGGACGGCATTTTCATTCTTGTTTATTCATGTCTAACTGTACTGATCTTAGTGATAACATTATTGGAACTTCGGTCGGGTTAGGGAGCGTGACTGCTGTATAATATAGTCCTGGACATTTTTAGACTGTCATACCTCATTGTTATTTATACAAGTACTTTTAAAATTTACTTGCGATGTGAATAGCAACATGCAGGTATATTTATTGACAGGTATGTATTAACATTAAAGTTCTGGCATCCTCGTCGAACTTCAATCGGTTTGGTGGAACACATTGAAGTTCAACTAAGTTTATTGCAAACTTCTAAATCAGGATTGGCTGAGTATAACTGTAAATGTTTGTCTTATTTGTTGGATCTCGTTTTGGTTCCGGGGTGAAGATCTATAAAAATGAAGCTGCTATTCGTATTTTCTGATTGTTCTCTTGCTAATGAATATTCATTGCCGCAATGTGGCCTACGCTGTGGACGGTTTTGCTTGCGCTTTCTCCCATCGACGTGGTGCAGCTGGGTTAACTTAGATAATTTACATATAATGTAACGATACTCTAAAGATAATTTGTTTTGTAGGACCTTCAATCTAAAGATAATTTACATATTCACATACACAAGATAAGCATACAAAAAACATACGAAAATACCCATAAAACTGTTAAATATAGGATAACACGAAACATACCAAATCATAAAACAAATATAAAATGCTGACAAAAAAGAGAAAAGAAGCAAAGAAAATACGTACACACAAACGAATGAAGGAGAAACTAATCCCCAAGAAGGTCGAAACGATAACACAGATTCTACTCCTCCATTCAATTTAATTTAGGCCGATCTCCTATAGAACATTTAAATAAACTAATAAGTTCAATCCTTTGTGTATTTTCTGAAGCTTTTTCTGTATTTTTAATTTTTAGACATTTTTCTACCGTATTTTCGGCGTGTCTATATCAAGATAATGCATGAACACTGTAGAGAAATGGTGATAATAGAAGAATCGTTAACCCAACCCTATCAAATCTCTTATAAAATCTCAGTCAGATACGATGACCCAAAATCTTATTTCTAGCTTAATGCGCTGCACAGCCTTGCTATTCGGCTCAGTTTCGGAGCGCGATTATGTCGGAGCACGTACTCATCTCTGCTCTTCCGATCGCGAGTCTACCCGGCCCCGCGCAGGTTGACACGTGCCAAGCTTTATATTATAAAACCCGCGACTTCTTCTCTTCTCCTTGCATTTGCATAGTGCTGCATACTGCTCGGTGAGATCTCTATTGTTGTTGCAAAGCAGAGAGCTCGACAAGACCTCTAACAATGTCGTCGTCTGTTCCGTCAACGCCGTTGCTGAAAGATGAGCTTGACATCGTTATTCCTACGATCCGAAACCTTGATTTCCTCGAGATGTGGAGACCGTTCTTCCAGCCCTACCATCTCATCATCGTCCAAGATGGTGATCCCTCGAAGACTATCAAAGTCCCCGAGGGATTCGATTACGAGCTCTACAACCGGAACGACATCAATCGCATTCTCGGACCCAAGGCCTCGTGCATTTCGTTCAAGGACTCCGCATGTCGCTGCTTCGGCTACATGGTCTCCAAGAAAAAGTACATCTTCACCATCGACGATGACTGCTTCGTGAGTTCAGATCTGGATCGCTTTTTTTCTGTTTATTTTGGTAATGTTAGTGGAATTAGATCTGGATCGGATTTCCAGAAAAACTACCGTTTTAGTAGATCATGATCATGATTATGTTTGATTATTAAATCTGGTTGCATGTGTTGAACGTCCTATTGATCAACCGTAGATTAATGTCATTTATTCTGTTGATTCCGGTTAGTGATGAGCAAGCGCTGCTGAATTTTAGCTTCAGTAAAACTTAAAGGCGTTATTAGATCTGTTGATGTTCATTATATGTTGGCCCCACCTAGATCTATTTTAGGCCAATTGTGATTTGATTGCGACTTTTATTTTGTTCTTTTGATAATGACACTCTGTAGTCGACTTTATTCGGTAATTTATGTAGATGTACTTTAGAGATGCTATTCGTCTGCACAAAAGTTTTGTATGTATGGACTTTTATCCCTAGATTTTAATATTCCTCAACAAAATTATCACGGATTAGAAGATCGGAACAGCCTATTTTATGCTTTTACTGGAAATTGATTAACATACTTCACAACATTATGGTCATTTGATATGATCTGGAGATGAATCTTGTGACTAAAATTGCATGAACTCAAGTTGTCATTAGCTTGTATGCGGGATAACACGTAGATGCTGTTACATAAAAACATGTGCATTCTTCCGTCGTTCTTGCACATCTAGTTTCGTTATTTGAAACACTCTTCTTCTAGTCGCACTGTTTTGCTTATTTGCCAACTAGAACTTTCATGGTAACTCTTCCTTTATAGAAAATTAACTTGACATATTTTCACAATTTGTTGTTTGTTGTCAAATATGCTTGGCCTTTTGAAAATTTTCCGATGTTTGCTCTCATGAAAGTTTGTCTTTCCTGCTAAGGTGGTAATCATATTTTTGTCCCCATTTTTTGGAAATTGGAAGTAATTGGCATGGTCATTCTTCCAAATGCAAATAACCAATCCTCTTAATTTTGTTAGTCATGTTTTGATCTTCACATGCTAGTAGATTCCAACTAAGTTCCTCGATTCTTTTTAGTATGCATTTGCTGATTTAAAACTTTATATTAAGTTGACAACCCATAGAAAAAATTCAAAAAATATGCAGACATGTGACCCATGCAGCTTTTACCTCTTTACTTATCCTCATAATCTCTGCTTCATAAGTAGCAAGAAATTTTGACTTGTTTTAAGGAAGCATGTCCTACCTTTGATTTCTGAGCTGTCCAACCTACTGACCATTATTTTGTTGGTCTTTTGCAGGTTGCAAAGGATCCATCTGGCAAAGACATCAATGCACTTGAGCAGCACATAAAAAATCTCCTTAGCCCCTCCACACCTCTCTTCTTTAACACTTTGTATGATCCGTATCGTGAAGGTGCTGACTTTGTTCGTGGATACCCGTTCAGCCTCCGCGAAGGCGTTCCAACTGCTGTTTCTCATGGCCTATGGCTTAACATCCCCGACTATGATGCCCCTACGCAACTTGTCAAGCCTCTGGAAAGAAATACTAGGTTCTTCCAAAAGTTACATATCGTGTAAATACATTTCTAATTACATCTACATAAATAGCTAATGTAAAATTACTTCTTGCAGGTATGTGGATGCAGTCCTTACGGTGCCCAAGGGAACCTTGTTCCCTATGTGTGGAATGAATTTGGCATTCCACCGTGAGCTTATTGGGCCTGCAATGTACTTTGGACTTATGGGTGATGGCCAGCCGATCGGACGCTACGACGATATGTGGGCAGGATGGTGCATGAAGGTCAGTTCTGCACTTTTTACTACAACAAGTCTCCATATATAGGGATGCAAACTCACAAAATCATGAGAAAAAGCTGTGTGATATTTTAAAGAAAGGAAACGAGTGATTGGCTGTCATGTTAGTGATAGTCTGGAGGAACTTTTGGATTCAAAGAAATAATAAAAGCTCGCACAATTTCTCCGAATTCCCTGCTTGAATGGGCTTTGTGCTGCTAAAAGTTCAGATAGGTAAACTTTGATAAATTTGGGAGAATTTGTGTAAGATCTGAGATTCCTCTTCGAATTTTTAATTTCAAATTGAAGATATATTAATGTAAGAAATAGTTAAAAATTTATATAACTAGATTTGCAAGGTATTTGCAGTGCATACTTTAACTCTGTGATAATAAGTCTAAATTGATGCTTTTCTAAATTATAATTTCTCGGGTTTTTGCAGGTTATCTGTGACCATATGGGGTTGGGAGTCAAGACTGGCCTCCCGTACATCTGGCATAGCAAGGCCAGCAACCCGTTTGTGAATCTGAAGAAGGAATACAAGGGAATCTTCTGGCAAGAGGAGATCATCCCCTTCTTCCAGAGCGCAGTTATTCCGAAGGAATGCACTACGGTTCAGCAGTGCTACCTTGAGCTCTCCAAGCAGGTCAAAGAGAAGCTCTCAAAAGTGGACCCCTACTTTGACAAGCTTGCGGATGCAATGGTGACCTGGATCGAGGCCTGGGATGAGCTCAACCCATCTGGAGCCCCCAATGGCAAGTCCGCATAAAAAAGCATACTCGCCATGACAAATTTTCAGCAACAATATTTATTCCCAGACTCTATATTTATCTCTTCGAAGAGATATTTATTCCTAGCCTTAGTTTGATTTGGGTGGTCGTAGATGTCTTTCCCCGTATCTTCAAGAGCATCTTTTATTAGGGATCGTCTTTTTTTGGCAGTCGGATGCTTGTAATAAGTCATTGGATTTATGGTACTATGATCTGGTAAAAATAAGTCATTTTGATCTGATTTCATTAATCTTTCCGGCATAATAGTTTTTTATACGGCAGCATTAACAAGTACTATTGTCAGGTGAATACAAATGGCGATCGAAGCTGTTTGATTGGAACTACAAGAAGTGTCTATTTGGGACCTGGTTATTTGGGTTCTTTTAGTGACTTTTGACATGTGGATTATCCAAGTTGATACTACTAAGTTTTTGTAAAATGTTGCCTCATATAGCACCGTGCAGAATGTTAACTTTAACGTTGCTCTAATCTCTACAATCAGCAAAGGGGGATGCAAACGGGTGTCGCATAAAATTGCTTCGGATGTTGCAGCTCTCTGTCTTCAATAACAGTAGCTAAAGTGGAGTTTAGTTTAAGATTTACATATCCCAAGACTTGTACAAGAACCGAACAGCCACAGACAGTTCAGAAGATCAGCTCTAGCAAAAATAAAATATAAAACAAAAAGACGCCGTTGCCGGGGATCGAACCCGGGTCACCCGCGTGACAGGCGGGAATACTCACCACTATACTACAACGACTTTATTTGTTGTCAAACAATAAACAGCCGTACTAATAACTATGTGAGCTGGAAAGTATAAATGTTTGAATTCCGCTCTCGTAAGTTTGCATATGTGGATTAACTTATAATGAATTTTTAGTTTTTTGACTGAGATATAATATCTTATTAAGTAATAATCCAAATTTATTAGCAAATTATTAGAAAAATTGATGTAAGAATGATGTCTTTGTTTGATTTTTCCTTTTTGGAATATTATGCTTTCGAGGAAGCTTTGATAGCTTATTCTAAAAATACTTTTATTTATTTATATATATTAAATTACGTCTACTTATGACATTGCTACCTTATGTTTCAATTGGCTTATCAAAAACTTAAATCATCAGATATATAAATTATCATATAATGGATGACTTTTAACAAGCTTTTAATCTACTACTTATACTTCAGCTTAAGAAAATCAGACTTTAATTATGCAAACATAGCCTTAATCTCCATAAAAAAAATTGAATAAGTGGTCGTACATATGAATTATTTGATACACAATTTAGAATACAGCTCAATGTGTGTTGGATTGTTGACACTCGGATGAATGAATATCAGAATTATTAAAAGCAACAGGAAATGCCGTATCAGCTTTCCTATTTTCGAGAGTTCGCAAATCAGCCTCCGAAAACGTATTTCCGGAGCATGTGATCTGATGGCTGACTGCACGATAAGTCAGATTTAGAAATAAATACTTAATTAATGAATTAGCAACTTGCGTTTTATTTCAATCTGTCAATTTTCCTTCACGACTTGTGTTCTGTTTTACGAATCAATCCCAAATTATCTATTTATAATCTATAATTTTATTACTTTAATAATTTTTTTATAAATAAAAATTTTGAGATTTTAAACTTTAATTGATGGATAATTTATTAAGCTTTAAAATATCAAAATATCTAATTAAAAATAGTTTTTAAAAAATTTGAAATACAAAAAAAATTATATTTTAGTATAATTTATAATTATAATTTAATTTTTAAATAAATATTTTAAATATAAATAATAAATAAATTTAAATGATGGATTTATTTATAATTTGGAAACTATCATAAGGACTGATATGTAACTCCGTCTTTCCAAATCTTATATCCCGTTGTCTGATGTTGATAGTTGCCCATGCTAGAAAGAAAGTAAAAAGAATTTAAATTACTAATAAAAATGATTAATTGTTAACTTATCCCCTTTCTTTCTGCTATTTTTTGTTTTTTGAGAACGTTTGTCAACCGATCTGTTGTATCATTTACGTGTCATAACTCATAATCGAGAATCGGAATAAATTATCACTCGCGTCAACTTCGATGATAATCTATTGAGTTGAGGGCTATGAATATGCATTGGCTCGTTTGTTTGCAATATTTCTCTGCCATCTTCCTTGGTTTGAGGCGTCGAGTGAGTTAGATTTCCGAAACAAGGTATGCTTCGAACTCATACTCGATCTGCTGAAACCTGCTTCTTTAATCTTTTGATTCTTCAAAGGAATCGCTACTTTCTGCACAATTTCATATTTATTTTACCTGAGACGAGAATTTGCAGAAGGTCCTAAGATTAAGTAGTGATATATCTTTACTATCTTCTTGATTAGGTGTGTGGATGAGTCTAATTTCTTAAACAAAGTATGCTTAAACGAGAAATTTGCTTCTTTTTATCTTTTGATTCTTCAAATGAAAAATGCTATTTCTTCAAAAAACATAAAAGAAGAAGGAATAGAAAACTGAAAGGAAAAGAAAGGTTTCCTAAATTGACGTCTCATTCCGCATAGCTTTTGTCTTATATTTTTTTTTTTTTTTTTCTTTTCAAAATTTAGTCTAAGAACAGTTAAAAGTTTCAAAAACCCAAGGTCTCATCTTTGTTATTATAGTAGGCAGATTGACGTCGAAGATTCTAGTTTTTCTCACAAACTAATTAGTACTGGTACATCTCCTGACTGTAAAGTCTTGGTTAACCAATTATTTCTTGGAAGATTTGTCTTTGATGTTTTTGTGTATGATTCCGCTTGATTACAAGTTCAAAACAAAAAGAAATGTTATTTACTTCTTTTTTCTTTTATACAGAGTTCATGGAGAGTGATGCTACTGAAATTCAAAATGGAAACTGTTTTTCAAATGATCATGTTGCTAGTGTCTCTTATTCAGACATAGAGAAGGCCACTTCCAACTTCAATGAGTCAAATAAGATTGGTCAAGGTGGTTACGGTGTGGTGTACAGAGGAAATCTTTGGGGCAAACAAGTAGCCATCAAGAAGCTACTTAATTCCACCAATGAACAACAAGTGAATTCGTTTAAACAAGAGGTAATCCGACGCTTGTTCTTCTACCAAAAGATGTGAATCAGGTAGTAAATGCTGTATATTATTTCGGTACTCCTTGTAAAAAAATGCTGGATATCTAATCTAACTGGTGAACTTTCAAAGATTCTCTACTAAGACATTTTGTTCTCCTTCACCTGCCACGACTACTTTTCGTAGAGAGATATCGAGGTTGGAAATGTCACCAAAATATTTGTTTTTATTTCCTTCTTCCTTTTGAAGGTTAATACGGCAGAATACTTTGTTCTAAGTTAACACGACACCATGTCACCAATGTTCCTCCTTTCCTTTTTTTTTTTTTTTCGCTTCTTTTTGTTTTTTTACACAAAAAGGATCAGGTGCTTCCGCGCCTTAGGATCTGATAAACAACCCCTCTATTTGGGTTTGAGCATGCTACGACTGCCTTACTCGACAAAAAAAAAAAAAGCTGGCCTGTTACCTGGCGTAGGTGAGAACAACAGTACAGGTTTAAATGATTTCTTTGCATGAAGTAGTCGCTACTACACTTAGCTAGCGCTAAGTGTGTTAGCCAGCCAGATGGTCAAGTCGGGGCTATAAATTTCATTTCACAGACAAGGGGCCCGTCGTGCTTATTTCAATTGGGGTCCCCATCTCGCGAACTCACATTATCAGTTGCCATCAGCAAACTAAACTAAGAAATTAAGCAAATTAAACCTTTTGTAATGTACATGCATTAATTCACTTCCTTTGTGTGTGCCGGCAGTTCAATATATTGAGTACATTGAAACATCCACATCTTGTTCGTCTGGTGGGACACTGTGCAGAGGAGTTCTGTCTTGTTTATGAATTCATGTCCGGGGGAAATTTGGAAGAGCGCCTCCAGCGTATCGACCTACCATGGAAAGAACGTTTGAGTATTGCTGCTGAGGTTTGTTATGCCCTTACTTTCCTACATACCCGTAAATCTGAAGTTGTGGTTCATGGCGATGTTAAACCAGAAAATGTACTTCTTGATGAATACGGTGTTAGTAAACTCGGTGACTTTGGCATAAGTCGATTTATTGCTGTTCCGACCACAACAACCACAATCCATCATACTACCGTGGTAAAAGGCAGTTACGGGTACCTAGATCCAGCCTTCACTCAGTCAAGCAGGCTTGCACCGAGCACAGATGTCTACGCTTTCGGTATGGTTCTCCTACGCCTTCTAACAAACAAACCTGCAGGGCATGAACTCATTAGCATAACGGATGATGCTATAAAGGATAAATATCTGGAAGACGTATTAGATGTTGCAGCTCATTGGCCGTACCGGCTGGCAGTGGCGGAAGAATTGTCTTTGCTAGCCATAAAATGCTGCAGTTACCGTGTAAAAAGTCGTCCGAACATGGCTGAAGTTTGTGATATCCTAGAGAAGATAAAGTGGGAGTACTGTGAAATACCATTACCAGAGCAGATGCAGTTTGGCAACGTAATTTTGTTCACTTCGTTAGAGCTACAACAGGCAACCTCTGACTTTAATGATTCAAATAAGCTTGGGGAGAGCTCGAGTAATTCTGTTCACATTTATCGTGGAGAACTTATGGGCGCACAGCTAACAATCAAAATTCTATCTAGGCCAGAAGATGCATTTAAAGTGAAGGCATTTTATCAAGAGGTAATAAGACAAACTTGTTTTCAGTTCAGAGAAAATTGTTCTTTTAACATGTTGAAATTAGTTTGTCTAGACGCAACAATAGTAAAATATTTTTGTTACGGAGTTTTTTCAGAGCAGATTCTTGTGTGAAAGCAAACAACATAATGTTTCGTACTGCAGAAATACAATAGCATATTTTATCTAGTATAAAACAATTTCCCACTGCTAAGATATTTCATTCTTTTATGCATGCACAGGTTTACATGCTATGCAGGTCGAATCATGCTCATATTGTGCGGTTAATAGGAGTATGCCCAGAAAATTATGCAGTTGTCTTTGAGTTCACACCTGGAGATCAAACTCTGGAAGATCGCCTTGGTAATAATGACCTTTCATGGCAAGACCGAATTCGTGTTTCCGTTGAGATTTGCTCAGCACTCGAGTATCTCCATTCCCATAAGCCTGAATTCGTGGTACACGGTGCTATCCACCCTGCAATATATTCGTATATGCAAGAGATAATAAGAGCAGGCTTGGTAGCTTTGGGCTTGGCGGACTGATTTCCCCATACACAGAGAAGGTTACGGAGGCTACTTCACTTCCACTATGACAGGAGAAATCAAAGGCTATATAGACCGGCCTTTGAAAGTCACGGCGTGCTTACTTCAAGATTCGATGTCTATGCATTTGGCATGCTACTCCTATGTCTTCTTACAAATTCAAACGATGAATCCGGTCTTCGTATATTAGTGCAGGAAGCACGCAAAAACCAAGAGCTGAACTACGTACTTGATAGTAATGTCAACTGGCCTTCCAAATTGGCAGAAGATCTGGCTGACATTGCCCTCGAATGTTGTGATGTTGAAGATGAGAAGCGTCGTCCGCGTGTTAGCCAGGTCTTGGAGAAGCTCCAGCAACTGAAGAAACGTTTCGATGTTAATTAGCTCGTTTGCTTTCCTTCGAGTTTTTGCATGTCTTGTTGAAAAGCAATAGCTTCGAGTGAGACAGTTCCAGCTCAATGAAATGTCATCAACCTGCAGCAACCATAGAGTGTGATAAACTATGGCTTTTCTTTTTCCTTCCTTTAAAGTAATTAACAAAATGTTGCAATATATATACATACATACATTTTATAGGTATCTCTTATAGTTAGTAGGAGGTTAATGAAGTGGTGGAATTGATGGCAAATATAGTATTTATTATGTTTTTCATTTGTTACCTCTTTCAGTATATGAGGCCTGAACAATCCGACACTTTGAGACTCAGATCCAAATACCAGGGGAAGGGAAAACTGGCTAGCTTTAACACCACGAAAAAGTAATCAAAATTAACTTATTATCTCTTATTAGTCAATTGTTTCAAATGGACAAAGTGCCTCTTTTATATCTATGATTAAATGGGTGGAAGAAACGAACACCAAAAAAGCCCCCCTTTTTTTTTTCCAACAAATGTTGATTATGGTGGCTTATGCTCAAGTCAAGATTCCTCCTTTTTCTTAATCATATATTCTGTGAATCATGTGAGTATCGAGGTGGACCAATTCAACTTCAATATTGTATTCAAAGTCATGTACTCTTCGATTGATATTACCTTTCTGCATAATTTTGTATTGTAATAATATATATTATCTCCAACTTATGTCCTATTCAGCTGCATTCCTGTCCAGTGGGATGGATCGCTTTGCTTGCGACGCGTGCTAACCTTCCTTAATTAAGCGCCAATGTCAATTGGGGGGTCGATGTCGCCTACTTTCTTCCTCATTCAATTCAAGTAGTCTCCACTCTTCTGGGTTTTCTCTGATCATCCGTACAACAATGGCCGCTTCTTCAGGTACACTCCAAAATTTCTTCTAATTTTCTTTTTAGTTGCTTTCTGTACGTAGCTAAGTTCAGAATGTACAACTACGACCTGTTTCACAAGTCTATCAGCCGCTCCACTTAATCACAGTATATTTACATCAAAGCGTTGTAAATCAGATAGTTCATTTCATGGAAAACGCACTTCTTGACAACGAATTTGCCATTTGATCCTACAGTGTTCGGCTAGATATGAGCAATTTGAGATAAAAGTAATTACTCTTGGATAGAGTATTAGGTGGAACAATGCATTAGATAATGAACTATCGATTCTAAACAATTTCCTGAATCAACAAGTCAAAATTTTTCTTGCTTTTTTGGTGAACCAGCCTTTGAATCAGTAGATACCTAGGATTAATGCTACGGAAGAACTAACAGCCTTGACAGATATTCAAAAAAAAAAGGATTTCAATTGTTAGAATACCGAGCCAAACGGCCGTTAATTATACTGCAAAAAAGGAAGGCATATGTACAGCTAATCAAATTAACTACGATCCATAATGCACAGATGTGCTAACATTTTAAGACATCATTACTGTTGCACTTAAGAGGCATGCATGCGTGCCTCATTGTCAGAAACTGCTAGACAGATCCGAGCAAGTCTGAATATTTGTCTTTTCTTAAACCTCATCTATTTTTATTTTAATTTTTAACTATACTGGCCAAGGTTTGTTTGCGGAGTTTGGCGCCGAATGGAATGGAGTTAAATTCTCGGATGTTAAGATCAGCAGCGCGGTGGACTTCCATTTCATCCTGGCCTTTGCCATTGAATATACACAGATACGGAACCTCCTCGTCCAAACGATGGGCACTTCAACGTTTTCTGGCACAATGACGGGCACACGCCCTCACCCCCCAAGCTGTTTTGGCCATCAAGAAAAAACAAAACAACGTGAAAGTTTCGGTGAGCCTAGGTGGGGCCCGGTTGGAACTGAACCGGCCTACTTCAATCCCTCTTCTGCAGAGACTTGGATTCTCAATGCGGTGCGCTCTCTAACGAAAATCATACAGAGTTATAATCTGGATGGCATAGACATCAACTATGAGCACTTCAGTAACCATGTCGATCGTGATATGTTTGTGGAGTGCATGGGACAACTGATAACAATCCTGAAGCGCAACGGGACTATATCATTTGCTTCCATTGCACCGGAAGACTCTAACCAAGTTCAACACTATTATCAAGAATTGTGGCACCGTTACGGCGAAGTCATAGATTATATCACCTTCAAGTTCCACTGTTATCCTCGAGGTATTACAGTAACGGAATTCCTCAGCTGCTTCGAGGAACAGATGTCCAACTACAGCGGCAGTAGATTGTTGGCTTGCTTTGGAACCTTTCAAGACTGCGGAGGGTTGTCCCCGGAGAATGGATTCTTCGATGCATGCAGAACGTTGATGAAGCAGGGCGACCTCGGCGGCATTTTTGTTTGGTGCGCGGATTCATCAAAGGAAAAGGGCAATCGCTTCAAGGATGAGATCGAAGCACAGGAACTGCTCGCTAACTCGCAGCCCCAACAAATGTCGGTTAGCTCCATGTCAGCAGCCCTATCATCAGACCGAGGTCTGTTTGTGGACTGCATTGACGCACAAAGGAGCAGCATCCGGCTCTCAAGTGCTGATTCCATCGATCCTGTAGTAGACTTTCATTTCATTCTCGCCTCCGCAATCGATGCAGACAAGGTTACCCTCCGACCAACCAATGGGTGCTTCGACATATTCTGGCAAAATAAGGGGCTCTTCCCAAAATGGATCGAGACCATCAAGCAGAAACACAGTAACGTGAAATTTGCAGCGAGCCTAGGCAATAATACGGTTGGCCCCAAGCCTGCGAACTTCAATCCCTATACCAGTTACTCTTGGGTCAACAATGCTATCAAATCACTGACGGGAATAATCCGGGAGTATAATCTCGATGGCATCGACATCAACTACCAGCACTTCAGTGAAAATGTCCACCATGAAATGTTCGCAGACTGCATAGGACAAGTGATAGCGAATTTGAAGAGCAATAGGGTCATATCATTTGCGTCCATAGCTCCGTCTGAAAACGATACAGTTCAGAAATACTACCACGCGTTGTGGGAAAAGCATGAAAGTGTTATCGACTATATCAACTTCCAATTCTACGATGATGACTCCGGAACATTGGACAGTTTCATCGAAAGCTTCAAATCTCAGAAAACAAATACCAAGGGGTAGAATCTTGGCTAGCTTTAACACCGAGAAGAACTTCGACGCCTTTTTTCGATGGATGCAAAATTCTAAAGAGCGACGGCATCCTTGGTGGAATATCGTTTTGGAGCGAGGATCCCTCCTCAAGGGCTAAAAACAGTTTTGATCATAACAAGAGGCGAGCCATGGAGTTACTGGCTTCCACTGCTCATTAAATAAACAGAAATGCTATTGGTCCGATAAAACAGCCCGAACGATATTTTCATGCAATATCAAAATCTTAAATAAATATGTTTGTTTGGTTGCATTGTTAAGAACGAGCCAGTCTGATGACGTTTTGGATAATAATAATGCACTATGATTTTTTTCTTTTTCTTCTTTTCGTTTTCTCGGTAGCTGAGTTTAGTTTATATCATACATTTGAATGAAAGTGATGCATATTGAGATAAAGTCCCTTCCGACCAGATATTAGTAGAAGTCGCTGACATACACTTTATGGGATAATTCTGTGATAGTGTGGTTTATTCAAGTTTCATGCATCTCAATGCCAAAATGGTTTTAGCTCATCTTTGTTTATTATTATTATATTTAGTAATCTCTTTATAGATTTAGATAGTAAATAGTAAGGTTTTTCTGTCGTGCACAGTCGAGTATCGGTAAATTCGAAACTCGGCACGTGTCGATTCGTATAATTTATTATATTTAAAATATTAAAATTATTAATATATAAAAAATTATTAATGAAAAAAAATAAATAAAATATAAAGACTCTAATTATATATCCGAAGCAAATAGTACGAATTTATTTCGTTCCGAATTTCGATAAATTTAAATTCGAGACATCCTGCCAATAAATAAAATAATGTTTTTTAGATTTTATTATATATTTTTATTTTTTAAATTTTTTAAATATATTAAATTTTTTAAAAAATTAGTATATATATATATAGGTCACAAGCCCTGAAAGGAAGGTCGCCCGCGTTCCTCCTCGCGAACATGAGGAAGATAATAATAATAAAAAAATTTCTAGACAGGGGGGGTGTGCGGTGCCAGTCTAGCCGGCTCTGGCACATGCTGGGCCGCTTGTGGTGCCGTCCGGCACGGAAATCCTTTGTAAATAGTTTGATAAATGGTAGGTTGATAGTTGATAAAATAAATTTATTCTCAACTGGTGAACTTTCAAAGATTCTCTACTAAGACATTTTGTTCTCCTTCACCTGCCACGACTACTTTTCGTAGAGAGATATCGAGGTTGGAAATGTCACCAAAATATTTGTTTTTATTTCCTTCTTCCTTTTGAAGGTTAATACGGCAGAATACTTTGTTCTAAGTTAACACGACACCATGTCACCAATGTTCCTCCTTTCCTTTTTTTTTTTTTTCGCTTCTTTTTGTTTTTTTACACAAAAAGGATCAGGTGCTTCCGCGCCTTAGGATCTGATAAACAACCCCTCTATTTGGGTTTGAGCATGCTACGACTGCCTTACTCGACAAAAAAAAAAAAAGCTGGCCTGTTACCTGGCGTAGGTGAGAACAACAGTACAGGTTTAAATGATTTCTTTGCATGAAGTAGTCGCTACTACACTTAGCTAGCGCTAAGTGTGTTAGCCAGCCAGATGGTCAAGTCGGGGCTATAAATTTCATTTCACAGACAAGGGGCCCGTCGTGCTTATTTCAATTGGGGTCCCCATCTCGCGAACTCACATTATCAGTTGCCATCAGCAAACTAAACTAAGAAATTAAGCAAATTAAACCTTTTGTAATGTACATGCATTAATTCACTTCCTTTGTGTGTGCCGGCAGTTCAATATATTGAGTACATTGAAACATCCACATCTTGTTCGTCTGGTGGGACACTGTGCAGAGGAGTTCTGTCTTGTTTATGAATTCATGTCCGGGGAAATTTGGAAGAGCGCCTCCAGCGTATCGACCTACCATGGAAAGAACGTTTGAGTATTGCTGCTGAGGTTTGTTATGCCCTTACTTTCCTACATACCCGTAAATCTGAAGTTGTGGTTCATGGCGATGTTAAACCAGAAATGTACTTCTTGATGAATACGGTGTTAGTAAACTCGGTGACTTTGGCATAAGTCGATTTATTGCTGTTCCGACCACAACAACCACAATCCATCATACTACCGTGGTAAAAGGCAGTTACGGGTACCTAGATCCAGCCTTCACTCAGTCAAGCAGGCTTGCACCGAGCACAGATGTCTACGCTTTCGGTATGGTTCTCCTACGCCTTCTAACAAACAAACCTGCAGGGCATGAACTCATTAGCATAACGGATGATGCTATAAAGGATAAATATCTGGAAGACGTATTAGATGTTGCAGCTCATTGGCCGTACCGGCTGGCAGTGGCGGAAGAATTGTCTTTGCTAGCCATAAAATGCTGCAGTTACCGTGTAAAAAGTCGTCCGAACATGGCTGAAGTTTGTGATATCCTAGAGAAGATAAAGTGGGAGTACTGTGAAATACCATTACCAGAGCAGATGCAGTTTGGCAACGTAATTTTTTCACTTCGTTAGAGCTACAACAGGCAACCTCTGACTTTAATGATTCAAATAAGCTTGGGGAGAGCTCGAGTAATTCTGTTCACATTTATCGTGGAGAACTTATGGGCGCACAGCTAACAATCAAAATTCTATCTAGGCCAGAAGATGCATTTAAAGTGAAGGCATTTTATCAAGAGGTAATAAGACAAAACTTGTTTTCAGTTCAGAGAAAATTGTTCTTTTAACATGTTGAAATTAGTTTGTCTAGACGCAACAATAGTAAAATATTTTTGTTACGGAGTTTTTTCAGAGCAGATTCTTGTGTGAAAGCAAACAACATAATGTTTCGTACTGCAGAAATACAATAGCATATTTTATCTAGTATAAAACAATTTCCCACTGCTAAGATATTTCATTCTTTTATGCATGCACAGGTTTACATGCTATGCAGGTCGAATCATGCTCATATTGTGCGGTTAATAGGAGTATGCCCAGAAAATTATGCAGTTGTCTTTGAGTTCACACCTGGAGATCAAACTCTGGAAGATCGCCTTGGTAATAATGACCTTTCATGGCAAGACCGAATTCGTGTTTCCGTTGAGATTTGCTCAGCACTCGAGTATCTCCATTCCCATAAGCCTGAATTCGTGGTACACGGTGCTATCCACCCTGCAAATATATTCGTAGATGCAAGAGATAATAAGAGCAGGCTTGGTAGCTTTGGGCTTGGCGGACTGATTTCCCCATACACAAGAGAAGGTTACGGAGGCTACTTCACTTCCACTATGACAGGAGAAATCAAAGGCTATATAGACCCGGCCTTTGAAAGTCACGGCGTGCTTACTTCAAGATTCGATGTCTATGCATTTGGCATGCTACTCCTATGTCTTCTTACAAATTCAAACGATGAATCCGGTCTTCGTATATTAGTGCAGGAAGCACGCAAAAACCAAGAGCTGAACTACGTACTTGATAGTAATGTCAACTGGCCTTCCAAATTGGCAGAAGATCTGGCTGACATTGCCCTCGAATGTTGTGATGTTGAAGATGAGAAGCGTCGTCCGCGTGTTAGCCAGGTCTTGGAGAAGCTCCAGCAACTGAAGAAACGTTTCGATGTTAATTAGCTCGTTTGCTTTCCTTCGAGTTTTTGCATGTCTTGTTGAAAAGCAATAGCTTCGAGTGAGACAGTTCCAGCTCAATGAAATGTCATCAACCTGCAGCAACCATAGAGTGTGATAAACTATGGCTTTTCTTTTTCCTTCCTTTAAAGTAATTAACAAAATGTTGCAATATATATACATACATACATTTATAGGTATCTCTTATAGTTAGTAGGAGGTTAATGAAGTGGTGGAATTGATGGCAAATATAGTATTTATTATGTTTTTCATTTGTTACCTCTTTCAGTATATGAGGCCTGAACAATCCGACCACTTTGAGACTCAGATCCAAATACCAGGGGAAGGGAAAACTGGCTAGCTTTAACACCACGAAAAAGTAATCAAAATTAACTTATTATCTCTTATTAGTCAATTGTTTCAAATGGACAAAGTGCCTCTTTTATATCTATGATTAAATGGGTGGAAGAAACGAACACCAAAAAAGCCCCCCTTTTTTTTTCCAACAAATGTTGATTATGGTGGCTTATGCTCAAGTCAAGATTCCTCCTTTTTCTTAATCATATATTCTGTGAATCATGTGAGTATCGAGGTGGACCTATTCAACTTCAATATTGTATTCAAAGTCATGTACTCTTCGATTGATATTACCTTTCTGCATAATTTTGTATTGTAATAATATATATTATCTCCAACTTATGTCCTATTCAGCTGCATTCCTGTCCAGTGGGATGGATCGCTTTGCTTGCGACGCGTGCTAACCTTCCTTAATTAAGCGCCAATGTCAATTGGGGGGTCGATGTCGCCTACTTTCTTCCTCATTCAATTCAAGTAGTCTCCACTCTTCTGGGTTTTCTCTGATCATCCGTACAACAATGGCCGCTTCTTCAGGTACACTCCAAAATTTCTTCTAATTTTCTTTTTAGTTGCTTTCTGTACGTAGCTAAGTTCAGAATGTACAACTACGACCTGTTTCACAAGTCTATCAGCCGCTCCACTTAATCACAGTATATTTACATCAAAGCGTTGTAAATCAGATAGTTCATTTCATGGAAAACGCACTTCTTGACAACGAATTTGCCATTTGATCCTACAGTGTTCGGCTAGATATGAGCAATTTGAGATAAAAGTAATTACTCTTGGATAGAGTATTAGGTGGAACAATGCATTAGATAATGAACTATCGATTCTAAACAATTTCCTGAATCAACAAGTCAAAATTTTTCTTGCTTTTTTGGTGAACCAGCCTTTGATCAGTAGATACCTAGGATTAATGCTACGGAAGAACTAACAGCCTTTGACAGATATTCAAAAAAAAAAGGATTTCAATTGTTAGAATACCGAGCCAAACGGCCGTTAATTATTACTGCAAAAAAAGGAAGGCATATGTACAGCTAATCAAATTAACTACGATCCATAATGCACAGATGTGCTAACATTTTAAGACATCATTACTGTTGCACTTAAGAGGCATGCATGCGTGCCTCATTGTCAGAAACTGCTAGACAGATCCGAGCAAGTCTGAATATTTGTCTTTCTTAACCTCATCTATTTTTATTTTAATTTTTAACTATACTAGGCCAAGGTTTGTTTGCGGAGTACATTGGCGCCGAATGGAATGGAGTTAAATTCTCGGATGTTAAGATCAGCAGCGCGGTGGACTTCCATTTCATCCTGGCCTTTGCCATTGATTACACAGATACGGAACCTCCTCGTCCAAACGATGGGCACTTCAACGTTTTCTGGCACAATGACGGGCACACGCCACTCACCCCCCAAGCTGTTTTGGCCATCAAGAAAAAACACAACAACGTGAAAGTTTCGGTGAGCCTAGGTGGGGCCACGGTTGGAACTGAACCGGCCTACTTCAATCCCTCTTCTGCAGAGACTTGGATTCTCAATGCGGTGCGCTCTCTAACGAAAATCATACAGAGTTATAATCTGGATGGCATAGACATCAACTATGAGCACTTCAGTAACCATGTCGATCGTGATATGTTTGTGGAGTGCATGGGACAACTGATAACAATCCTGAAGCGCAACGGGACTATATCATTTGCTTCCATTGCACCGGAAGACTCTAACCAAGTTCAACACTATTATCAAGAATTGTGGCACCGTTACGGCGAAGTCATAGATTATATCACCTTCAAGTTCCACTGTTATCCTCGAGGTATTACAGTAACGGAATTCCTCAGCTGCTTCGAGGAACAGATGTCCAACAGATGGCGGCAGTAGATTGTTGGCTTTTTGGAACCTTTCAAGACTGCGGAGGGTTGTCCCCGGAGAATGGATTCTTCGATGCATGCAGAACGTTGATGAAGCAGGGCGACCTCGGCGGCATTTTTGTTTGGTGCGCGGATTCATCAAAGGAAAAGGGCAATCGCTTCAAGGATGAGATCGAAGCACAGGAACTGCTCGCTAACTCGCAGCCCCAACAAATGTCGGTTAGCTCCATGTCAGCAGCCCTATCATCAGACCGAGGTCTGTTTGTGGACTGCATTGACGCACAAAGGAGCAGCATCCGGCTCTCAAGTGCTGATTCCATCGATCCTGTAGTAGACTTTCATTTCATTCTCGCCTCCGCAATCGATGCAGACAAGGTTACCCTCCGACCAACCAATGGGTGCTTCGACATATTCTGGCAAAATAAGGGGCTCTTCCCAAAATGGATCGAGACCATCAAGCAGAAACACAGTAACGTGAAATTTGCAGCGAGCCTAGGCAATAATACGGTTGGCCCCAAGCCTGCGAACTTCAATCCCTATACCAGTTACTCTTGGGTCAACAATGCTATCAAATCACTGACGGGAATAATCCGGGAGTATAATCTCGATGGCATCGACATCAACTACCAGCACTTCAGTGAAAATGTCCACCATGAAATGTTCGCAGACTGCATAGGACAAGTGATAGCGAATTTGAAGAGCAATAGGGTCATATCATTTGCGTCCATAGCTCCGTCTGAAAACGATACAGTTCAGAAATACTACCACGCGTTGTGGGAAAAGCATGAAAGTGTTATCGACTATATCAACTTCCAATTCTACGATGATGACTCCCGGAACATTGGACAGTTCATCGAAAGCTTCAAATCTCAGAAAACAAAATACCAAGGGGGTAGAATCTTGGCTAGCTTTAACACCGAGAAGAACTTCGACGCCTTTTTCGATGGATGCAAAATTCTAAAGAGCGACGGCATCCTTGGTGGAATATCGTTTTGGAGCGAGGATCCCTCCTCAAGGGCTAAAAACAGTTTTGATCATAACAAGAGGCGAGCCATGGAGTTACTGGCTTCCACTGCTCATTAAATAAACAGAAATGCTATTGGTCCGATAAAACAGCCCGAACGATATTTTTCATGCAATATCAAAATCTTAAATAAATATGTTTGTTTGGTTGCATTGTTAAGAACGAGCCAGTCTGATGACGTGTTTGGGATAATAATAATGCACTATGATTTTTTTTTTCTTTTTCTTTTTCGTTTTCTCGGTAGCTGAGTTTAGTTTATATCATACATTTTGAATGAAAGTGATGCATATTGAGATAAAGTCCCTTCCGACCAGATATTAGTAGAAGTCGCTGACATACACTTTATGGGATAATTCTGTGATAGTGTGGTTTATTCAAGTTTCATGCATCTCAATGCCAAAATGGTTTTAGCTCATCTTTGTTTATTATATTATTATTATTTAGTAATCTCTTTATAGATTTAGATAGTAAATAGTAAGGTTTTTCTGTCGTGCACAGTCGAGTATCGGTAAATTCGAAACTCGGCACGTGTCGATTCGTATAATTTATTATATTTAAAATATTAAAATTATTAAATAATAATAAAAAATTATTAATGAAATAAAAAATAAAATAAAATATAAAGACTCTAATTATATATCCGAAGCAAATAGTACGAATTTATTTCGTTCCGAATTTCGATAAATTTAAATTCGAGACATCCTTGCCAATAAATAAAATAATGTTTTTTAGATTTTATTATATATTTTTATTTTTTAAATGTTTTTTAAATATATTTAAATTTTTTAAAAAAATTAGTATATATATATATGGTCACAAGCCCTGAAAGGAAGGTCGCCCGCGTTCCTCCTCGCGAACATGAGGAAGATAATAATAATAAAAAAATTTCTAGACAGGGGGGGTGTGCGGTGCCAGTCTAGCCGGCTCTGGCACATGCTGGGCCGCTTGTGGTGCCGTCCGGCACGGAAATCCTTTGTAAATAGTTTGATAAATGGTAGGTTGATAGTTGATAAAATAAATTTAATGTGACACTTAAGAATATAAATATTGTTCTAATTGAAGTTTAAGGGCAGAAATTGAATTAGGGAGCAATAATATACATCTCGATTTTTCTCAAAATTAATTTCTAAACATATTTTGTCATCTATTAACCTATCATCCATTAAATTATCATTTATTATGACTAAACGCATCGGACCATTTAAATTTAGGTAGCCACAAATTTAAAAGTATAGGACAGACTATTACTTGGGGCAGCCAAAAAAAATAGCAAAAAAAAAAAAAAAAACAAAAAGTGATCATTTGTAAAAAGGGGCCAATAAAAACTATCATGTCTAATCAAGAGAAAAAGTTTAGGGTTGAAATTGGCCACCAATTTTAACTTTTAGCCACAATTAGTATTGTGTATAAAAAAGATATTTCTGACTAACAAGAACCATATATCCCTAAACTTTTTATTCAGGGACCATCAATCTTCAATATTATCGACAGTTTTTTATCAAAAAAAAAAAAAAAAAAGAAAGAAAAAGAAAAAGTGGACAGCGTTGAACAGGACCAAAATAGCATACGTTAAATTATTTAAAAAAGTTTGTTGATAATTTGATAATTAAAAAGACATATATATATATATATATATATATATATATATATATATATAATTAATTATTTAATTTCTTCTCTTTATTGAATGAAAGATGATAACATTTTATTATTTTTTCTTTACCATTCCATTCCAGCATCTAATCCAAATATAGTGTCAGATGTGACGGCTCGGCCCAGCCTAGTAAGGCCATTTGTCAAGAGTCATGACCACAAGGAGGGGACCCGCCATAAGTGGGTTCGCTTGCGGCGGTCGTAGCACGTGAGGTGGGCTCACAGCCTACTGGACTACGACACGATCCATATTTCATACTCATTTTTCCACTGCAGTCACTCCCTTCCATTTGCTCTCCAAATGTTGGATCGAAACTTTCTGAAAACTCACTCTTACCAAAAATACAAAAATTCTGTCAACCAAAAACAACCAATGTAACTTAAAAAAAGTTCCTTTTTTCTTCCAAATTTGTAGTAATTATTTTACTGATCTTCATAATTAATAGGATATAAATATTATAACACCATATAATATAATAGTATCAAATTATATTGTGATCTTTCAAGATTTAAGATATATTAGCTTAAACCAAATATATAAATGTTTATTAGGGATAGAGGTTAAATTTCCATGCATGTAGGAGTTATACATGTGCGTCTATGCTCTATAAATTTTTTGTTTTTTGCGTGTTTATAATTTTCCAGCAGAATTATAAATATCTTATGATCAATATATTGCAAAGACGAGGACATCATCTCTGTCATCACATGATAGAATAGATATGAGCACCGAGAACAGCTCAATATTAGACAAACAGGGGTACAACCGTAATTATGAGCAAGTGAGTGGCATTTTATCTGAGCCCAAAAAGCAAACGCCCTAGGTTAATATGGAGAGTCCAGCGTCAGTGCGACACGTAGTCTGTGGTATCATTTGGCCTCACTTTCTTCTCCACCCACGAACACCCCCCCCCCCCCCCCCCCCTCTTCTCTCTCTCTCTTCTAACAAAACCCCTACCCACCTAGCAGTAGCACGCTGGTGATGACTTCAAGAGCAACATCTCAGATTCATCAACGCAACTAGATTTCCGTCGTATATAGATTCTGCTAATTCATAGCAATCTAAATTCTGTGGTAACTGATCATAATCTGTTGTGGAATCATAAGATATACAATTATATAATCAATGGGGAGGGGAAGGGTTGAACTGAAGAGGATCGAGAACAATATAAATCGACAGGTGACGTTCTCGAAGCGTCGTAACGGACTGTTGAAGAAGGCCTTCGAGTTGTCGGTGCTTTGTGATGCAGAGGTCGCTCTAATCATCTTCTCCGCCAAAGGCAAGCTCTACGAGTTCTGCAGCTCTTCTAGGTATATATTCACTTATCTACGCCGTTCCTATCTCGTTCTAACTCGCTGGATCGTTTGTTTTTTAGCTCAATTTGTCGTGTCTTAGATGAATCTGTGTCTGTTAATTAATTGTTCGACGAGTTTAATATGAAGTTTGAGTGATCTTCATTCTTCACTGTGTGATGCATTGTAATTTATGAGATGTCTTGATTGGATAACTGAGCGCTGTGAGCATTCGGGATAAATTTGTGTCTGTTTATTATTGACGAGTTTATGAAGTTCGATCTATCCTCATTTTCTGTTAATTGTTGTTCGCACTTCGTAATGTACATAATATCTGGAGGCACAGCAATTTTATCGTGTGTTTTACTTATTAAAGAAAAATTTTCTTTTCAGAAGTTTTATGAAGTTTATTCTGATTTATCATGTTTTATTTATTTATTTTTCTAACAAGGGTTAATTGGTTAGTTGGGTGCAGAAGCAATAGAGATTAGCTAGATCGATCTGTTTGTTTTAATTTTGAATCCTGTCTTAGTTAACCATGCAAACCTTGCATGCATTCGCGTGATTAATACTTTGTAAAGTATGTTTTCTAAAACTTTAGCAAGTAATTATATAATCATGCAAATCCATCCAACTATTGGGCAAGTTTCGCATGCTTTGATAACTCTGTAAAGTAATTAATAGAAAGAGGTATTATATATGGAGGGAGAAAACAAAAAAGATGAAAGAAACGATTTAGGAAGCAATTTGAGATAATTACCGAAAAAAATGATGAAAATCGCTTTCGCACCTTCTTAAACTTGCAATCCACTGGTTGTTTATATTTAGAAAGTAGCTGTATAAGTAGAATTCAAATCCATGCCTAATGACTAATAATTAATAGACAGATTCATTTAATACTTTTAATTAGTTCTATGATGTATAGTTTGTGTGCATTTCTTGTCTGTGTACTTGTGTGCAGACATACACACACACATATATATATATATATATATATATATATATATATATATATAGGAAGGGATTATACCATGACGACCGATGGTCACTAACCATGCATAATACGACATCTTTCAGTTTACCACTCAATTGATTGCTTTCCTGTTTATCTTTGTTAAACTCACTATCATTGTTTGGTTTCCTAGTATAATTATAACATCTCAAAATATATATGAAATGAAGGACGCCCAATGCCATACAGTTGTTTCTGCCAATCCTTATATATATATATATATATATATATATATATATATATATATATATATATATATATATATATATAAAATACACACACACACACACACACTTTTGGGAGCATTAATTAAGAGGCCAAGTTCTAAAAGCCATTTAGTAGGTAGTGCATGAAACTCCATTATTACTATGGGAAAATGGAGAAACTGTCATTAAGAGTTGTGGCAGAAGATAAATATTAGGAGACTAGTTTATAAAATAAACTTTATCTAAACTACCTCATCGAAACAACTGCTGATGAAAGCTATGTGGAAGTTTAATTATAATCGCACTTATGTATACGTGGAGTTAGTTTTATTGGATGTCAAAACTGTAAAGGTTCATGTTCATAGTGATTGAGAGCTACTTGCTTTTCTCATATTGTATACGTTAAGAAGTTGGCATCTACTAATACTTACAGGATTGAGCCTTTATCAAGCGAAAATTTGTGATATCAATAGGAGGTATCATTGCTTATATAATGCTACTAACGACTCTCTTTTTTTTTTTTTTTTTCTCCAAATGATGACCTTAAGAGTATTGTATGTATATATATTTTGTTGGAGAAAGGAATGGGGTTTTAGTACGATAATTGAATTTTGCAGTAACAACAGTAGCAGCATTCCAGTGATTAGTTCTCCTAAGTCTAGGTTTAGAAAGGATAAAATGTATGCTTTAATACCTCGAATGTGTTCATGTACGTCCCTAGACAAGCAAAAAAAAAAAAAAAATCCCCCAAAAGGCTACAGTGGTAAGATTTTTAAACCAAGCCTGGTAAGATTTTTAACCAAGCATGACTAAAACAAGTACAGGAAGATGCAAAAACACCAGTAAACAAAAAGAGGATAACACCAAATAACAAGAAAAACGAAAAAAAAAAAAGGGAAACTTCCATATCAGCCCCTCACCTTTTCAAATTTGACAAATAAACCCCTTATTTTTACCCGTTAACTTTGACACCCTACTTATTTAGAATTATTATTTGAAGAAATGCTCAACATGAAAGTTATAAGTTTTAATTAGATCTATAACTTTCATGTTAAAATTTTTTTTAAAAAAAACTTCCAAGTATATGTTTTATGGCTCCAAAGTTCAGCGGGTTAATGGATTAATTTTTAAACCCACTAAGACTTTAAAATCTCAAAACATCTATTTAGAAACATTTTCTGAAAAAATGTTAAACATAAAAGTTGTAGATTTTATCAAAATTTATAATTTTTATGTTGAATTTTTTTTCAAAAAATACTTATATATTGGTCAAAATAGTTTTAGCGTGAATATCGAGAGAGGGATTTTTTTGAAAGTTTAAACAGTAACTAAGGAATCTAGGGGTTGATTTGGATGAGTAGGAATAATCTAGGGGTTGAATTGGTATTATCCCAAAAAAAAAAGCATCATACCAACAACACATGAACAGAATCCAAACTCTTTAAGTTATCTGAACATTGATGTTCCTAAATATGAATTCTTCTTTGCCAGTCAGTGCTATGATTGCCAAGTCTTCACCAAATTATAAATTGGTAAAAGTCTATCGGATTGTTTATTTTCAGCTCTTTTTGGCCTATTCTTCTTTTCCACTTTTTAGTTAATAATCCATATCTTCTGATAGGAACAATTATTGGTCTACCTATCATATGATTGAATCATTGCAACCGTCTTTTTCTCATCTTGTATTCTATAAAAGTAACATCAAATTTTATCAGATTATCCACTTATGAGATTTTGCCTTTTGATAGAGTGATCACACGTCATTGCAACAGCTTTATCTCTGTCAAATGTGCATACGTTGACCGGCTAGCAATCAATTCTGTAATAGATAGTTGGTCTTATTGCGATAAGATAATTGTTTTTTCTTTAATTCAGTGAGAAATTTTCTAACATACAAAATGTCTGATGCCATCTTTCAGTTATACCATTATGTTTCGGTTCATTTACAGGTCAAAACGTTTGCCAAACATCTATATTTAATCTTACAATTTGAAGACAACCAGTCGTATCTCCATTTGCATTCATACTTTTTATGTCTACCTGTAAAAGAAAAAAGAAAAAGAAAGAAAAGCAAGGGAGAATACTGCTTGATTTCCAGTTTATAGCCATGCATGCTGGAGCTCGCTTTTCCCACTATAGACATTTCTCATTAGTAGAAAAAAAATATGTTGATGCGCACTACATTTGTGTATTTTCTTGCTTTTCTTTGTTGGAAGTATTTATGGCCGTGTATATTTGGTTTTAGCATTCATAAGACTATCGAGAGGCATCAGAGCTACAGCCTTGCTGCTTCAGAAGTAATGGTTCGAGGCAAAGACACCCAGGTAAGGTTATTGATCGGTGTAACACTCTATCTCTGCTCCGTGTCACAAAAGGAAGAATATTACAAGCTTGTTGTAGATTTACACATTTGCTCTAGAAATAGGTGGATGGACATTTTTAAACACCCAAACAGATACCTTACTCCCTAGCTTAAAACCACTTCTAAAATATTAGCTACAAGGCTTTCCCCGTTACCTCCTTTGGTCTATATATCGTAAACTTTCAAGCATTTCTACGTGGTAAATAACCCAGAGCCACTTGCTTTGCTCATCCTTATTTGCTTCTTCATTTTCTTATTTATTGGATAAAGCTTTGTTGTGTGCTTGTAAAGAATACGCTTCCCTTCTTGATTTCATCATGTTATCTTCATAAACTACTCAATTCAACTGTTGCAACAACAGTATCCAGCTCACTACCAGAAGCCACTCATTTCTTATTTACATGTTCTTCAGTACACTAATGAGGACTACCTGAAGCTGAAAACTAGATTCGAGCTTCTTCAGCGTTCGCAGAGGTATTCCTTGTTGGGCATCTTAGGAACTTTTATTTTATAAACAATAATACTACCGGATGATTGATGCTGTTGTTTACTGCGCTTTTTCTTTGTCATACAAAAATGGCATTCTTAATTAATTCAGGAAATTTCTCGGTGAGGATCTTGGCGAACTAACCAGTAAGGAAATTGAACGACTTGAAAGACAATTGGAGATATCATTAAAACAGATAAGGTCGCGACAGGTAATGAATTAGCAGTATAGAACTCAATGATAACTGTGTAAGCATTACCAAACGTTGAATCTAAGCATCTTCAACAGCTTTGTAGTATATTTTTTCTCACCTTTATATAGCAAGCGCACTGTACAGGTTGTGGTGGTATACTGAACTCCCAATCCTCATTTCATTTCCTTCGGAAGTAAAGTGCAAGCAGTAGTTGAAAGCTGAACAAAAATTATATCCTAATTCCCAAATTGATTATTGGCCTATATCAAACTATTTCTTAGTTTTAAGTACCATAAGTTTTTACTACACAATATACCTGTTTGAGTATGGTCTAACAGTTACAAGTATTGCAATTAATATAAATCAGGCAAAAAAGTTCACCAACGTTGCACTTCCAATTGAGTTTTGTCGAACTTCGCTGTTTGAGGGTCTAACTTCCAATTGAGTTCACGAATTTGGGGAAGTAGACGGAGCAAAGAAGGAAGCGGGGATATCGATCTATTGAAATGCTATTGAAAATTATTGATGCAACAATCACATTTGGTTGCGTTTTCCTAGTGCAGGCACTATTTATAGGTGGTTGACATCACAAAAAAATGTTAAAGACGAGCTTGACTGATCGGGATATTTAATAACTATAAACCCTCGTGTGTCATACCTCGGAAGCCAAGAGCAAGAAACGTAGCATCAATTTCTTTTTATTTTAATTTTAATTTTTGTTATTTTTTTCCCGAGAAAAGACGTTGCATTCAGTTAAATAACGTAACATCAGTTGGCAAAAGCTGTAGAGGAAATCTAATAAAAACTGCCATGTAATGACATCATATCATCTTTTTTTTTCCTTTCTTTTTCTGGCAGTTAGAAGTTTCTATTATAAGGATCATTCTTCGTTGTTCTTTTGCAGAACCAGACAATGATGGATCAGCTATGTGAGCTTACGAGAAAGGTAAAAAAATTTGTTATCGTGGCTTCACTTGATAACGATCATTTCAATTAACGCAGCAAGGGTGGTAATATAGCTGCTATATGAGTGCAGGAACAAATCTTAGAGGAAACAAACCGAGACTTGCAAAGAAAGGTGCGAGTTATAGCATCTTATTATTATCCAGTGATATGTAGTTACCATGTATTCTTGATATATGGTTCAACGATTCAATTAAGTCGAATGCTTACGAATATTACACTATTAATGGAGGTAATTTAATGTTTTTCCTTGAGAAACCTAAAGGCAGTGCAGTTTTAGATGTATCAGAAACAGCTTAGAATCATTAAGGTCTCTTCAATGGAGATGGAATCTTATATATCGAATGGCAGGTTGAGGAAGTATATCAAGAGAAGAACCCTGCATTGTCATGGGGAAATAGCAACAATGGTGGCACCGACACCCATCGTGATCACCAAATTGCTCATACGGAGATGCTCTTTCAGCCCTTAAATTCTGAGCCTTCTTTGCAAATCGGGTATATCATGATCATCGATCTTTTTTATTACGTCTTCTCGAAGATTTACCATTACCATAGATAAGTTCTCAAGAAAATCTTATCAAATATCATAACTTGCTTGCGATTCTAAGTTAACGTTCTGTTTTATATTGTTTGCTGTGCAGGTTCCCATGTTTTTGGCATGAAGCATCCAAATAGCGGAGATGCGTTGAGTCGGAATATCATATCCATTTCACATCTAATGCCCTGATCTGTGAAATGTTTCCAACCTTTAATAGTGTAATAACAGCAAATAAAGTTCATCTCGCATTAATGTCAGCTATAGCCAGCCGCAGTTACTTTATCATGTAATAAGATTATCTTTCTCTTTGTAATCAACATCTCATGTAAGATGATTACCGTTAATCTGATGATCACATACATCTGTGTAATCACATATTCAGGAGTAATGCTGGAGCTCCCAAGGCTTTTTTTTAAAAAAATAAATTAATATCAATCAAGCTCACTTTGAACATTGCAGATTACAATTTTGAGTAAACATATTTCAATGTATGTATGACTTGTTGCTATGGACAAATTTTGGGATCTGTAGCGTTGGTTGCAAATTTGTTCTATCAGGTCCAATATTGTGCTGATGCTGGAATAGTGGAGCACCCTCATAAAAAGCTAAACTTGTCAGAAAATCTGCTTTTTTTGGATATTTTACTACTTATGCTATTTGACTATTCCTCTTCTCGCTTTCACTTTCCGTATTCCTCATCTTTTTTTTTTTTTTAATTTTCCCTGAGAAGTTTATATATCTCCAACAATGACAATCCGATTTAGAATTTTTAATCGCCTGGTGCAACATGCGTGTAGACTGCAGCAGCTAGTTTATTATCTTTCTCGTACCTTTTTTTTTTGTTTTTAATTCAATTTAGTTCATATTCCGAGGATACGTATATTTCAGATTTGGACTGTGCGTACAGATGAAAATGGGTCTTTTCTTCTTTGAGTGAAAACACCACACAACTCCTTTCTTCACTGTTAAATATTTTTTTTTTATGAATTGTTTTCTGGTAATTCATCGTTCTGTCAATGGATGTTGTCCTATTTGATTATTGACTGCGCTGCTGCTGGAAGGACGAACCCTCCAAGACCAAGAGTTCCTTTTTCTTCTTTTCTTTTTAACAAAAATGAAAAATCACTTCCTAATTTCGAAGTATATTTACATTGTTGCTGAACCATTTACGCTTAGCTTCTATATACCAGATAAACTGCACCCTAATTAATTTGGAGAGGGTAGTATTTCTAGTTGATGATGATGATGTTGTTGTGGCTCAAAAGGATCTGATGCCTCTATTTTCTATGGATTTGCATGGAAATATGATCGGGGCGTGCAGTAATGACATGATTTTTGAAGAAGGCCGATCGACTTGGCTGCAAGATATCGCTATTACTATTTGCAAGTGGAGAATTCTAATCGTATGTTATACGGTAGGCAGCTGGGTCTCTTCCTCCAGGACTGCTGACATTTTATTATGGTTTGACTGAGCCACTAGCTAGGCAGGCCATTGACACGTATCTTATTGAATAAGAAAATTATTAATTATCTAGTAAAAATTTTAATAAATAAATCCTACCTGTTTAAATATCTTACCAAATATTATCTTCAACAATTTATAGTTTCACACGCCCCTTCAAACTTATGGTATAAACTATAAGTTTGAAATTAAAATATATGTCAAAAGTTGATCATGCGCCAACAAACGGTCAAGCAGCTATCTATCAAAGGTTAAGTAGCTTTAGGTATCCAAAAAACTGTTAGCAGATACTGAAGTAACTAAGGATTGTATAATAACCATTTAAGGAGGAATTTTCTACTGGATTGGATAAACTTTGCACGAGTCTATATAGTTTCCTATCCAATTTGTCTCCCTCATATACTTTTCGAATCGCCTAACGGTTTGATGAATTTAATCCTACTTTACTTCTTTCTAATTTATTATGGCGGAGCTCTGATATGTATTAGCCAGAACGACATGGCCATATGAATGGAGTGTTCATATACCGATGCATAACCAAGACTTGGATAAGACTGATAGGTTAGGCCGGTCGGGACACTGATATATGTCCGAACGGGTAAGGAGAAAAATATTTGGCCAATATGCTTGGGAGGACAACTATATTTTTAAGGAGAAAATGATGGCTTGGATAATACGTTGTTTTCTAGGGATGTGCTCCTTACATTTTGGGTGATATATGAACTTCTTATCTGTCCGCAGTACGTTCTCCGTTATTAGTTTGAATAATAAGTGGTCTAAATCCAACCCAATTGACCTCAGATGAAGTGGAAAAGTTCGTGGGGGGAGCAAGTGGGATGAAAAAACACATCTGACATTTCCAATTCTGAGCATCCCTGTCCAGAAGGCAAAGCAATCCAGGTGCACAAAGAATCTGAGAAGAATCAGAGACTCCACCACTTGTTCCAGACTCTCATCACCAGATTATTAATTACTACTACAAACATATTAGCTCACCAGCAAGCACAAGAAGCTGGATTTCACAAGTATGAGACGCCAAAAAAGTTCTAAGACACAGTCTCCTGGTTACTATCTTTGCTTGAAGGGGGCGGTGGTGGTGGTGGTCCCAGATCTTTAAAACTTTCAGATGACTGAATGGATCACATTAACTTCAAAGATTTCGTATGATACGTTCTGCTTTTCTCTGTGGTGTCTGCTATGCTCTGCTCCCTCATTATTAATAATGAGTTTGATATACTTCCATTATTATAGCCCTCCTCTTCTTTCTCTCTCTCTCTCTGTGTGTGTATATATATATATATATATATATAATTACTCTTTAGCTTTACAAGTACTAATCGTCACTGGAAAAAAAAAGAAGAAAGAATATATACTCATCCGTTACGGCATGTATTATAGTCATTCACTAGACAAAGTCATTTAAGCATCGGAGAAGATAAATGAATGCAGGTCAGGCTGAACAAAATATGAAATACGTAACGTAGCAACCGCTTTGCTGCCAAAAAACGACGGAAGAAGGGTCAGACATAATAATACCAAGGAAATCACAAATCATGATATTAATATAGGTGATCAATAATAATATTATATGGTACAATATGGATAATAATCCACATGACTTACAACTTCTTAAACTACTGAACCTCAAAATGATAATGTACACTAATATTACAAACTTAAAAATAACTACTACAACTGGTTAATTTGTTCTATATATATATATACCTACGATACTTGGGCAACATTATATGCCTACGGCATTAAAAATATATATAATAGTAATGAAAGAGAAATAATAAAGAAGAAGAGGAGGAGAGCATATGAGATCTGTCACATTTTCATCTTCTATTTTATTCTTTTTCCATCACAGTAACATTTTGAAAAATCTATCACCGCATCATTCACACCCTTCCTTGTCTTCCGAGCTGCCCAGCAGCCGAAGAAGCCCCGCCGCCACCACCAGAGCCACCCCCGCCGCCAAGACTGTTTTTGGCGGAGCCTATTCCCATGGCGTGCTGATATGCCTGCGACGTGGCTGGCGGCGAGCCGTACATCTGCTGGCCCATCATCATCATCCCGCCGCCGTACATTCCGGCAGTGGCATATCCCGGCATGGACATGGCGGCGGCGGCGCCGTTCCCCGGCTCTTTCTGCTGCTGGGACGCGGAGGAGGATGAAGATGTGACCCCCTTTTCTCCTTCCAATTCTCGAAACTTCTGGAGATAAATCTTGAGAGGCTCGACGTAGTCCTCGAAGCCGAGGGTGGTCATCGCCCAGAGAAGATCGTCGCCGTTGATGGTCTTGCGCTTCTCGCGCTGGCACTTATCGGAGGCTTCGCCGGTGATGAAGCTGATGAACTCGGAAACGCACTCCTGGACGGTCTCCTTAGCGTCCTTGGAGATCTTGGCGTTGGCGGGGAGTGCCTTCTTCATGATCCTGCTGACGTTGGCGATGGGGAGGAAGCGATCTTGCTCCCGCGTGGACAGGTACTCGCTGTTCCCTCCGCCGCCGTGGTTGCTGTTGTTCTGACCTCCCGAGTCGTTGTCCGAGTCTGCCATCTAATTCCCACTAATACTTTCTCCACTTAATCTTCTTCTACGTTGAAACTCAAAGTCAGCCTAAAGCAAATTTTTCAAACAGCACCAACTCTGTTCTTCTTATTCTTCAGATTATTGTGCAGGAAATCGAATAAGGAATTAAAAGATAGAGAGAGAACAAGACCAAAAAAAAAGATAGAGAGAGAAATGGATAAGGAGTATTTGTCCCAAAAACTTAGGAGCTTATGAAGAGGAAACAGATGTTAACCCACGAAGAACCGCAGAGGAAAATCATCTCAAGATTTCGTTGGATCACTACTACTAATACTACTGCTAGATTCATGGGATCATCATCCCAAAAACTCAATCTTTAACCTCTGGTCGTATCGCAAGCAACGAGGGAAGAACACACGCGCAGCACAGACCCAGCAGCAGCCTCCTCCGGCGACCAGTACTAACACACAAGAGAAAAATGTCGCAACTTGGAAGAGGAGAGACTAGTGTGTGTGTGTGTGTGTGTGTGGTGGGGGCGCGTCCGTTTGTTCATCGAGATTGACACGTGGTGCACTGAAAGCCGTTTGTTTACCGATAAGAGGAGGGCATTGTGGGATCATTTTGGCCGTCGATGGGTTCGGTTGGCCCGATCGCGCCCGTCCTTCGTGGTGGGCTCGACATGCCGGTGGCAACGCGGATATTATGCTACGTTTGATAATTAATGATAAAATAATTGAATAAATAGAACCGAGAACTTTAATATCTAGAGGGAGGTGCCACCTATACAAGAACGATTAGCAGCGTGTCATAGCGAAGCTAAACAAGTAATTTACCGAGTGTTGCTTTAGTTTATATAATAATAATATCCCTAATAATGATGTTAGGTTTTGCTGATTCTTGCGTTATCTACGTGGCGACCTACGAGGTTAGTTAGGTTCACTCAATTAACATAGATACTAATATAACAATTATCTAATCATCTTAATTTAGTGTGCACCGAACCCAAAAGATATTATGATTCGAGGCCTACATACTGCTACTTTGCTTCGATGTTTTTTATTTATTTATTTATATAAGGTGATAAAGAGTACAATTGCTATACCATACGGGGCTGAGCATTTGCAACATGGCAAATTGCATATAAGCTCCCCACCGTAGGACGTCAGCTCTGACAGGCACTAATTTGCAACGGAAGGTTGATATGCAACTTTCAGTTCGAAAATAACTTGATAATATAGAAAGGAGGTTAATATGCAACTTTCTGTTCAAAATAACTTGAAAATATAGAAGGGAGGTTGATATGCAACTTTCAGTTCGAAAATAACTTGATAATATTATAGAAGGGAGATAACTTGATAATATAGAAGGGAGGTTGATATGTTACTTTCCGTTCGAAATAACTTGATAATATAGAAGAATCGAGGAGGAGCACCCCGGTCATGAATGCAGATCACGTGCTAGTCACATTACTAAATCCAAGATGAAACGACCTACCGGAAGCAAGAAACTCTTCTTCTTATCTATAAATAAGAAAACTAGTGACCAGCAGTAGCAGCATATTGGATTGGTTGAATTTATTCGACAAACAACGTTTTAAGTTGAGATGTTTAGGAGGCACATCATCAAACATTTGATTTGTTCTAAGAATAAATAAGATTCTTCTCCTCTTCTCCTTCCTCCTCTGTAATGGAGATCCCCTTCTAAATGCTACACCTACACACACAACCATAATAACATCACTGACCACCCTGTTTCCCATCAGAAATCTGTAAAATACTGGTACAGAACTAGCTATAGAAGATAAGATTAATAATGTACATACACCGGCAGAAGTAAAAACGAGACAACTCCATCCTATAGGACTACTTGTCAGACGGGGTGCAGACTAAAATCCGAATAATACCCTCTCATCTCTTTGTGGATCATTTACGTTTCAACCTCCTCCCCGCTAATAAGATTTCTGTTTTCTCCATCATCTTCCTCTTCATCTTCATTTTCCTCCGCCTCATCAGCTAATTTTGTCAACTCCTCTTGAATCAGTAGCTTTATTGCTTTCTTTCTTGGCGTTAGGTCAGTCTTGTACCGAGTAGCTGAGTGCATTTACTTCATCATCAATTTTGAAAAACATAAACTACAGACTCAATGATGAAATACGAAACAAAGCTTACCAAGTTGTTTAATGATGTCGGTAAAAGTAGCCTGTAAATATACAACAATTTATCAAAAAAGACTACCACCATAGTTGAAGATGACGTCGCAAAATTTACTAAAACTGCCAGTAAGCCAGCACTTACTGTGTTGAAATCGACTTCCTTAAGAATTTCACAAATGGTATCCCGTAACTCTTTCTGGCTAGGACCAGAATCCTTCTCTTCTGATTTTGCCTTCTTAGGCCCCCTTTTACCTTTAAGGTAACAATACATATTCACTTCAGCAACTAAGTGATAAAGTACAAAGGTGCAAAAACAGAAGCCCAAAGCAAAAATAAGTTTTGAAGACAAACCTTTAGACTTTTGCTTAGCATCTTGCTTGGGAGTTGATTTTTTAGGTGAACATTCATCCTTTTTCTTTCTTGAAGAAACTTGGGCAACATTGCTGTCATCGTCGCCTCTGGAGCGTTTTAATGGCGATTTGGTAGGGCTCTTGGTATCACTTACAGATGCCTTCTTTTGACTCGCTTGCATCTTCATTTTCTCCTTTCCTGTAGATCTCTGTTTCTTCGAGGACTTGTCTGTGTCTTTTGTAGCTGTACTGGAGGTCTTCGGTCCATCTTCATCTTCTCCACCAGCTTCTTCAGATTCACTTCCTTTTAAATCACTATCAAGATGCTTAATTCCTGCATCCTCGTTGGCAGCATCAGTATCCACATCTTCCTCTTCCCTGTCATCATCATCATCTTCTGTTTCTTCTACATTCTTCCCTCTTGAGGTTTCCTCGCCATCAACGTTTTTCTGTAACAATTAATAATTTAAAATTTTAACTACGAGGTAAGCAACAACTTTTAGCTGACTCTTTTAAAGATTCAGGCGTCAATTGGTTAGTCATTAAATGGCAAGAAATGAAAAAAGCTTGCAGGAATCTCCACGTACACTCAACAGCTAGGAAGCGTTAAACTCTGAAGTACGAATTTTAGAGCTTGCTTATATTACGGTGTGAGAAGGTGCATTGGAGTTTGGGAGATGGGCAAAACAGGAATTTTGTTCTAGATGTAACTGCTGCTTTACATGAACAGGGAGACTTCAGTCTAGAGCCACAAAGAAACAGGAACTGTACCATGGCGTGAGCTCACACGCTGTCTATGGACCATACCCATCTCACTTGTGCAATCCACCTCGGTATGTGTGCTGGTGTTGATCTCAAGGTGAATTGATGACTGTTGCAGACGACAGCCGGTGAGCTCTGTCCAGGTATAGTTTATCTGAAGAAACAACTAAATGCCATACTAAATCAGAAGACAACTTACCTTCCTGAATTTTTCACTGGGCATACTATCTGAGTTCTTTGCCGGACTCCCCTTTTTGGCCCTTTTTCGCTTTGTAGATCTAGCAGACTGATCAAGACACCAAAGAATGTGAACAACTACTTCACAACATTTGGACATAACAATTTAAGAGGCTTGACCAATTAGAAAGAATACCCAATGAATGCTAACCTGCTCATTCTCTTTGACATTAGTTGTAGCATGAGGAGCAGCCAAGAAATCCAACAACTTCGTTACAAGTTCTTCCTACAATATCCCACCTTTGTTTCTTATCTGCATTCTTTCATATATCTCAGTTACATACAGAAAAAGATCCTACCTTTTTCGTAGTGGCTTTTGAAATTGGCAAATCAAATAAATCGCAAAGGTCAAGTAGTGTATCCTTTACATATTTGTCGAGTTTGTCCTTTAGTTTAGCCCGTTGCTTTTCCTGCCAACACATTACAATGTTTGAGTTCTGCAAACAAAACTATTACACGTAATAGACACTTATAATTCCAAAAGGTTAAGCAATGAGCAAAGTGGAAAGTTTTACGCATATCAATGGTATGGTAGAATTAAAGTAATGCACCTCGCTCTCATGCCACACGAATCCAGAAAATTGGAGGATATGACTTTTGTAATTGATTGCCTACAGGAAAAGATGACAACATCTTCAGTAAGATGAGCTGAATTAAGTTCACCCAATCGCAATTTAAATAAAACTACCAGTGTGGAGCGATAAAAAATGTATCGAACTCGACTATTCATATAGCCAACCACTGTTAAAGCAATTTGACATTTCACATACAGACAACAAAGGTAAATCACCTCGAGGCTAGCATAGATTTTCAATTATCAAAGGTAAGTGCCACATTCAAGGAGTTTCTTCTTCTTAAAAAAAAGTATCATAGCACTAAAGCCATATAAATTAAGGCGGATAGAGGTCATTATACATCAGTAATCTAACGTAACAACTTTCTAGGTTTAAGGTTTAGAAGGATCAACCTTATCCAATGATCTTGGTAATGATCTAAGGCTCATTATCAAAAGTTTACCTACAATCACGGACATGCATACGGTGCAGTGACAAAATATGACACCTGCATGGGCCGCATGGCAACCAGGATAGGAATGGAAACAACTTTTTAGTTATTCTATACCTACTTTTAAAAAAATAAATAAATTGTAAGACATGAAAAGGTGAGTTTAATAACTTGAATCGAAGCAAGCATTAAAATATGATGAGTATATTACTAAATTACAATATCTTGATAAGAACACAATGTCATTATAACTCATCATATACTGTCTTTCACATCTTAATAATTAGGATAATTGACTATCACCGTTCTTCTAGACTTGGTTGCATAAGTAACATGTGTAGTAACAATTATTTATAGTAATTACTTAGATGAATCGCATTCTTTAGCAAGTGATTATTTGGGTCCAATGTATACCGTACACAAGAAGAGTCCAAAAGAGGGCAGTGATGATGTGTCCGACAAGCATCCAAGGAGTGTTTGTTAGACATGGACATAGCACGTTAGGAGAAATGTCTTTTCCTATATAAAATGCAATGCAATAAATTTTTCCACCTTTTCTCTGGGTAGGAGCAACATATTTCCACTGCAACGGTCTTTAAAAGAGCATTAAACATATGGCTGTGCATTCAAGAAATACAAGGTGCGCCGAAAGTTCAATGACATGGTTATGTAAATTAATGGCATTAACTGCTGCAGATAACCAAAGCCACTAGATATCATCGTTTTAATTCAACAACCAACAGATGCACATGTCACAAAAATCAACGAACACAAGCTGAAACGTACAGGGTAACCATGAAGAAAGTAGTGCAAAAGAGCTAGAAGGGACAATTAACGTCCAAGAGCACATGCTGAATCAAATTTCAACCAAAGAATTAGTGAGACATGTTAGCCGACAAAACATGTCAGATCACAAAGAAAAAACACAACTAGGAGCTAAATACTCAAGAAATGAAGAAAGTGAGACCTGTTTAACATATAACACATCCTTAACTTTAGCGATAAGGAAAGAAAAATAACTATATCTTCACATGTCAAAGAGTAGTTTGGAAATGTCTAGCAAGTATGCCAGGTACATGTAGGTATAAAAACATTGCTTAGACCATCATTGCTAACAACCAATGCACCCAACTTCAGGATTAAAACTTTTTTTACAAAATAAGTCATTACGTAAACAAGAAAAAAAAAAGAAGCTCATGAACAGATAACTGATACATATTCCCTTTTAAATCCATATTCATTTCTAGATCGAACCAGATAATTGATAGTAAACTACAACCCTACTTGAGGATTTTATCAAAAAACCAGCAAGCGAAGATAAGACAGTGAATTAATGATGCAACAATCGAAAGCACCTTTCCTTTCCTTCCAAAGAGGGTCTGGTGAAGAAACTTTAGATCAGCAGGCTTCTTTTTTGCCAACTTCTGAGCAACTGAATTAAGAAGAATAGTCATCAGCACATTACAGCTAAAGCATAATATAAATGGCAAGACAATGTAAAAAAATGGACAACAAGCTAAAACCATCGTTGTGTGAACATGAGAAGTTCATAAACCACGACAGCAACTAATTTACTATAATCAAAACCAAAGGTGATAGATAAACAACACCTTCAAATAACAGGAGGAGTACAAAGT
This sequence comes from Xerophyta viscosa, assembly GCA_002076135.1. Classification (NCBI taxonomy): domain Eukaryota; kingdom Viridiplantae; phylum Streptophyta; class Magnoliopsida; order Pandanales; family Velloziaceae; genus Xerophyta; species Xerophyta viscosa. Next base: position 929,617 of record MJHO01000083.1, read on the forward strand.
TGAACTATCAGAGACTCAGAGAGCTAAAGCACATCATCCAAAACAATAAGACCAATGTAGGATCCTTGAAATTTTTTAAGTAAAAGTACTCTCAAAAATAGTTCTCACAAGTAAAAGCTAAAAGGAAACTAATAAGAAATTAATTAACAAATAAACATTTTATGATAGCTAATGCAATTATTTATTAGAAGAGAAAACCTCAAAGTAATGGCCTATGACTAAAAACGAAAAAACAATAATGGCATCCAACAAAAAAATAATGATAGAAAAGTTATGAAAACTGATGAATTTAGGTTTCCATCAGTAGGTATTTCAGTTTCCTACATAAAGGCCTCTGCATACTTAAGAAATGGAATTGTTAGATGCACTTCCTATTGCCTCTCACGAACCTATGAGGTTGTACAGGGCCAATAACATTTGATTTCAAAACAAACAATAATAATAGTACTTACGGACCATGGTGATACGATGAAGGCAGTAGACCAAAAGTAATATGACAAAAAACACGTATACAGCAGGTGGTCTTATTGGTACCAGAAAGGCAGGATCCAATTATTACAATTTGATGATTACAATAACTTGATGATTACAAGGCATGAATAGCACATTTATGGACAGAACAGTGCAACTTTTATTTACTGACAGCATATGAAGGCTGTCTTTAGCTGTAGCCTAACATTCGGTGTTGTTTTGTTTTGGAAACTACCAAACAACTACTACTAAGTGGACATTGCAGCTTTTTAAAGAATATAGATAGCATGCATATGTAGGCAAGGCGCTCATTATTAACAGAGTTGGTCACATACTGCTTGCAGCAACTTGCACGCAACAATTCAATTCACTTATCCTAGGCATGTAGCGCAAGAACACTGATTTTCCAAGCAATTGATAACATAATAAGGAGATCATACCATGTCGTATGTCCTTCAAGGGAGTGCCAAGGCCCTGCAAGTTAAGAAGTGTAAATTTAGAGCTGAAAGGACACTAGATAATATATCACAATCCCTACATTAGGACTAGCAGTGATAATAGATACTGATTCAAACCTTCTCAATTTGGAAATTTCTAGCTGGTGGTTTGTCAATCACTTCGACAAACCTCTCCACCGTTCGTCTTTCTCGCATCGGTCTTTCGCTTGAGGAAGCCAAAGGAGTGCTGATATTTGTTTTCTTCGGCCTTCCTCTCTTCTTACTCCGGCCACTTGCCTCCTTTTCATCAACAGTATCAACAACACCCTCTTCCTTCTCTTCCTTCTGATTTATTTTCTCATCATGCTCCATTTCTTCTTCTTCTTCTTCTTCTTCTTCTTCTTTTACATCCACCTCTACCATGCCTTCTGCATCTTCCATCTTCACGTCCTCAGCTTCTTTATTCTCGTTATTTCCTACTTGATCAATTACTGGTTTTGCTCCATTTTTTTCAACAACATTCTTTCCTCCTTCGTCTTCTACATTTGTATTATCTTCTCCGTTCACCTTCTCATTTTCTTCCACATCTTTACTCTCTTTGCGGACATTCAACTTATCTTCCCAATTCACCTTCTTATTCTCTTCCACATCTTTATTTTCTTCTTCCACCTCAATCTTATCTCCCACCTCCTTTTGATCATTTGTTTTTGCCTCTGAAACATTCAAGCAAGCCTCATAGCCAGCATGAACAACCCCATTTTCACTAGCTGCCGTAGCTGCTTCTGGCTCAGTCATCCCAACAAACTCCGGCAGCCCCTTCAAATAAGCAGCAAGTGCAAAGTGCACCTAATGCAACTGTAGATTGATCAAACTAGTGTCATAACTCTAAAATAAATTTGGCGCAGAACTAAAAAGCCACAACCACCTACATGATCACTCCACAAAAACTTGCAATTTGCTATGACCAATGAGCAATTCAGAAAAGAAACAAAATTAATAGCTTACCCAACTCTATGATCCATCCAATTAAAAGTGGATATACACGGGTCTATAAAACCCTAGGAAGCATGTGTGGATCCACTGTATGGGTCCCTAGCCGGTGGTCAATTGACCCGACTCACTAAAATACTATGAAACTACGGCGAAAACGGCAGGAGCAAATACCTCGTTCCCCGGCGTGATGGTGAGCGGGAGGCAGAGCAATCAAAAGCTCAGTCAGTTGCAAGAGGAAGATGATGGTTTAGAGAGAGAGACGGCTGCTGAAACGGTATTATATTATTATTTATTATTATTATATATAAAAAACCACCAATCCAGGAGCATTTCGGTTTTGAAAGATTAATAATTGGTCTCTCGATTTTATTATTTTACGCATTTTTTCACAATAATTTGGGAATTATTTGCTCTCATGTTGGTTTTTACAATCTAATAATTGAGGTAGTAAATAAAAAAAAAAAATTGGAAATTAAAAGTCTTCTTTTTTTTGGTCCAAAAAGTCTGCACTTTAAAAAAAAAAACTAAACTAAACTTCAACTTTCCAAATAATCCAAATTTTATCTGAACTTAAGCCAAAATTGAAAAATAAACAAGTCACAGAGAGACAAACAGCGTCAGAAGAAGTGATTTGCGAAGACGATCACGAAGAATTCGGCAACTTAATTTTTAAATTTCTCTATCAAGTGTCGAGTCTCGACCCTCCAGTTTGAGAGAGCGCGCTCAAATAGAGAAAAATAAAATAAAAAAGGGGTTTCCAATTTCCTTCGTCGAGGGTAGAACTGCAGTTGTCCGTGTACGTCCGGACTTGAGGACTGCCTTCCAATTGGATTAAGTAACAAAACCCCGCTTCCTCCTGGCTCAAAAAAGTCTCCGCCAGATGCGCTGCCGCCGCTTCACACGCGCGTACCAAAATGAAAAAAACCAACCAAAGAGTTCCTTGTGGGCTTATTTTATGGGCCTGAATATCGTACGAAGGCCCAAATGCTAATTCCGATGATGATCGCCACCAGCAGCATCTATCTCCCTCGACGTCGTTATCTTCTAAGTTTTAATCATCATACGATATATGAAAAGAATCAACCAATATAGAAATATATATACTAAAAGAATCAACCAATGTAGCAATATAAAAAAAAAAAAAAGAACTGTTATTTACTCCAAGTACATTAGTTAGAAATGATGGGCCAAAGTTGGGCCAGAAACAGCTCCCTCTCCCGATTTGCTATTCTGATTAGGTCATGTTAGTGAAAGTATGACAATTCCATTTGATAACTATACTCTGAATGAGGCTTTATCCGATAGCAGTCTATTTTCTACGTATATATATATATATATATATATATATATATGAGCCAAGCTGCTCTGGCACATGAGATGAGATGGCCCCGCACGCTAACGTACCTCAAAGTTGGGTACAAACGCAGGTTGCAGGGAATACATTCATCATCCTCTGACGCCATCGAATGACGAATTCGGCAATGCATCATGATCAATAATATATTGCGGTCACTTTCTTTAATTTCTTACAATATATGAACCTAACTGCTATATATATATAACACCAGATGAAACTTCCGTGCTGTTTCCCTTGTGACCAACTGCGATAGCTCTCTCTCTCTCTCTCTCTCTCTCTCTCTCTCTCTCTATAATATATATAATAAGAATCTTACCAGGTTCCTCTGAGGGGAGGAGCAAATTAAGGAGCAAACGTAGAGCTTGTTCAATTATCATGGAGTTATATATACAGAAGAGGCTGCTTCGACGGAGCTCGATCGTTGAGTTCCTCCTCCTACTTTCTCCTCTCTTCTTTCTAATCATTCTCTTCTTGGGCTACGCCATGAATACAACGAGCATAGCTATCATATCACTTTCCGATATTAATCGGATCGTCAACCAGTTCAATAGTATTGTCAGCAGAAGGCCTTTGCTGTTATTTTGCAATATTCTCCTCCTTTTTCTAGCCAACAAAGACTCGCCGAGGCAGTTGATCACACCGCCGGTCCCTTGTGATCAAGAGAACGAATACTTCCAAGTAAGTGATGACAGATGTTTTGTGGATGCAAGTGATGAGCCATCTGAAGAAGAAGAAGAAGAAGAAGGAGAAGGAGAAGGAGAGACGGTGGAGAGTGGTGTAAATGAGTTGGAGATGATGGGAATTGAGGAGCTGAATAAAAGGTTTGAGGAGTTCATTGAAAGCGAGAAGATCAAGAGGAAGGCAGAAGCTCTGCAAGTTCCCATTTATATTCACCCACTCTCTAATCGGCACATCAATGGAGGATAAACAAGGAGAGACAGTGATCGATCATGGTATACAAGGACATGATGTAAGTTAAAACTTTTGAATTTTTTTTTACAATTCAGCCTCCCGAAAATCATATTATATTTTCGCAGTTCAGCCTCCAAATGGAAAAACGTGCAGACGTGGAAAGTAACACGTATAGCTACGTCGATACGTTTTTTTTATTTTCGAATGTTAAAATGAGCAAACACGAAAAATCGGGACTGAATTGTAATTATCTTTTTTTTTTTTCCCTGTTCGAAGACAGTGTACGTATCATGTAAATTTTTAAGTGTGTATTAATAATAGTACTTAGTTCGTACTTATTAGAAACTTTCATGAGGGACTGATGTTAAAAAAACAGATTGCTTGAGCTGATTTAAGTAGTCGTGACAAGATATGATGTGGCCGGGAAAATTGACCTACTGTGAAAGGTCAACTGGAGTCCCTCTAGTTTTGAATTTAATTGTAATCTTAGATATTGGATTTATTTTCACTTTAACTTATCATTATCAGTAACAAGTTTTTGTGGTAGTCGTAATGGTGTATGTCATATCGGTTGACTTTTAGGATTCCCCGACTTCAATTCGGTTTAAAGGGAAAAATTTTGCCAAATTGTGAACGACAATTTTGGGGAAAAATTATTGTATGTTTATCACGTCGTTCCATATACCGTATATATATTTACAAATTTTTTAAAAAAAATTTATAGTATAAAAATTGTAGATTTTAATAAGATATATAATTTTTATGTATAAATTTTTACAAAAAAATATTTCTAAATAAATATTTTGAGACTCTAAAATTTTTATAATTTTTTTTTTAAAAAAAAATTGATGTTAAAATATTTAGTGCAAATAATATCGCTGGAATCTCGGATTTCAGCAGTTAAGTTAAACATTCGAGGTTGAAAGTAACGTGCATCAAAGGAGCAATAAAAATCGCTTGTCAAAATGGATATATAATGGGGGTTGGCTTTTCTCTTAACCTCTTAATAGATTTTGTTTTTTTGTGTCCCTAAGTATATTTTGGCCGAAATATACTTTTTATTATGTAAAAATACCAAAATATTCTTAACTTTTTATTGCGAAAAAAATATGATACAGACAGAACACATATGAACAGTCACGAACACAAATAAATCTATAGAAACACCCATGTTGTTCTTGGTGTTCATATATGTTCGTAAATATTCATAGGTGTTAATATATATCGTAAGTGTTTGTGGATATTTGCGTGTGTTTTATGGGTGTTCGTAGATATTTGCAGATATTCGTATATATTTGTCTCTTTTTCAGAAAAAAAAAAAATTACGACGTTTTGGTTATTTTATACGTTAAAGGGACAAATTTCGGTTAAAATATATTTAGGAGGTATAAAAAGACTAAATCAGATTAATGGAGGTTAAAAAAGCCAAAACGCCCATATGTAATTGTTTTCAGAGGTAGAGAATTAGGCCTTACGAGGCCTGTTATTAATGGAGTGGGCTCCTTCTTTGTAAGTCTTCCAACCCGTGTTTGTTATTAGCCCTTCATTTATGGAGCTCACAAAGCCCAGTTACTGACAAGTATCTGAGCACTTGGATTAATGGATTCCCTTTTTTCTTTCTTTTTTCTTTTTATATTATTTTTTTATAAATTGCACCAATTGTCCCTGATATTTGTTGGTTGTTTCAATTTAGACACTTTCAACCCTTACAAAATGGCAACTCATACTAATACCACTATCTATTTTATGTACCGTACGCTGGTTTTATGTCAAAAACCCCTCATATTTATAACACAATCATCCAAACATAAAACACTAGCGATTAAATCGTATCATTAAAGAGAGTAAAATTCCATAATTTTAACGTAGGAAGATACAAGACGCATGCTTTTTTTAAATTTTTCTGGCGTGGAAGGGCCTAGATGCAGGCTAGAAAGATGCTACCATAGCAGTTAAATAATAAGGGCCCTGCTTGTACTTATGACTCAGTGCGTACCTTTGTGCAAATAATTACATGATCAACCCACAAGGTTTTTATCTAGCTGCATGAAGAAGTTAATTTTTATTTATGCAGAAAGTATTATAACTAGTGATCGTTGAGTCATCAATCTTTTCGAAGCTGTTAGCAGATATCACTTTACTTTATTTGTATATATAACCAAAGGTTGTACGTTAATTCAACTCGAAGATAACAATAAGATGCCACGTCAACATCTTTTATCGTGTCATATCCACATCCAGTAGACCTTTAAAGAGAAGGATTAATTAGCAAAATAAAAAACAACCAAGGTGAACCAACTTTATTCCCAAGCACCAACTTTATATAAATTCATGCTCTTCCCACTATAAAAGAAAAATGAAAATAAAGTTAGCAAATGCTTTAATATCTTTCAAAAGAAAAGGAAAGCAAAATTGAAAATATGTACAACCCTGCTGGAATCATATCAGAAGCCCCACCGAAGACTATATATATATGTGGCAGAATCCGTTACTGCTAATCCAAAAGTGGTGCAAAGATCAGATTATTATATTAATGAATAGACCTAATGAATTAAGCAATAATAAGATGCGTTTAAGAGCAAGAGCAATGAGAAAAACAGGCTCGATCGTGAGTTGGGTAACCGGTCTCCATCCCTACTGTTCCCAGCCAGCTAGAGCTGCTAACACCCAAAGCCATGATGATGCCTTCATGTCGAATATCCATCTCAACCACCGTGACCATGACAAACACGCAAAAAAACAAACAGTCCCCATGATCACTCAGTTTCCTTCTTTTTTTTTATTTTTTATAAATAGAATCTATATATACTTCTTTAATATATATCATCACATATCACATACTGAAACAATGAATTATCCCATCTCTAATGCATATATATTATTATCATATATAAGATCTAAGATTATTATTATTAACTGAAAACAAGGAAGAAGACGAAAACGAAACGTAAACCGGACTGCTGTAATTGTGTGATCTCGATTAGACAACAAGATAGATCACATAATGGCGCAGGTGTAATTGGAGGACTCGTCGCAGTAACTGCTAGGTGCCTCGTAGCTGGGTTTGCCGGCGCCGTTATATATAACGGGTGGGCCGTCGCCGGCGTACACAACAGTGAAGCCGCACGAGCTGCAACTGCAACCCCCGTGTCCATGTTCCCCTTCGTGGTAAGGCCCGCAGCAGCACACCGGGTACGGGTACGGGAACGGGTACGGGTAACTCGGCGGAGGCACGTAGGTGACCTCAGGCTCGACTGGTTTGGTCTCCGGCTTGAGCTGTGGCGGTGGAGGAGGAGGATCAGGTTTCTTCTCTTCGGGCGGCGGAGGAGGAGGGTCGGGTTTCTTCTCTTCGGGCGGCGGTGGAGGAGGAGGGTCGGGTTTCTTGTCTTCCGGCGGCGGCGGAGGAGGTTTGGGTTTTGGCGGGAGGACAAGTTTGATGTCTTTGATGACGTGGCATTTGCAGTCGAGGTAGCGGAGCTTCTTAGTGAGCTTGTCGGGGTCGAAGGGGCCGCTGAGCGTCACGGTGCCGTTCTTCTCGTCGTACACGATCGCTCGAATGTCCATCGGTTCTCCATATCCAAATCCATACACACAATTATTTATCAGATTAATCAAGTGATCGCATATAAATCTCTGTACTATATATACTATATGACATAGTAAAAATTGTCATTTGGATGGAGCATGATCAGTTATTAAGATGAGATGAATGGATGGTAGGGTGCGAACCTTGGAGCTTGCAGACGATCTTTTTGATCCTTTTGCTGCACTTGTCGCACTCCAGATCCACTTTCAGAACCAGTGTCGAGAACTGCGTAAATACCAGCATAAACAGTTCCCATCCTTTAATTAATGGTCAATTAAAGCCTGCTAATTCTGAAGTTGAAACTGAATTTCAGGTTTTATATGTAAACCGCATCCTGCTTTACATTTGCTAGCAGATCGGCATTGTAATTATATACGGCATTAGAAAATTATAAAGTAAATTGTAACTTAATTACTACATTTGCTAGAAAACTGTAGCCTGAAACATAGTTAGGTATGTGTTCAAAGCTAACAATTCATAGAAGGAGAACGAAAATTAATCTTTCCAGAATTAATTAGCACCAATATATATATATGTATATGTATGATGATCATCAAATAAGAGAGAGCATTAAGAGAAGAATTGAAGAATCACGGCTAGTTAGCTAGTGATCACCTTCTCCGCCATGATTAGCTGATATTGCCGCTGCTGCTTCTTCTCAGTGATAGATTATTGAGTGGAATGAAGAAGAAAGTGATCGGTGGGAAGAAGAAGAAGAAGAAGAAGAAGATGATGATGATGATGATGATGAAACTACCCACTGCTGCAGTGAGGAAAGAGAAAAACGGGAGGAGGAAGAAGAAGGTGCCTCTTCCGCCCGCTATTAATGACCGATTCTCCGAATTATAAAGAGACACGTGTCGGGATCATGGTGTTGAGTTCTCGCTTCTCACGTCACTCCTTGCCAGCAAAACTTTGATCGCAGGCGGTGGATCGAGTTTCTTTCTCTACCGTGCCGTGTTGTGTCTCATTTTGAGTTAAAGACGTACTAAATGGGTCCAAAAGTAACGATCCTCAACCTCAAGAGAAGACTACTGCTAATTTGTAGAGAGTAATTAACAGCGTTATCAGGGAGCGGTCTGCTCAAACTGTGGACCTCACCCGCACTCGCATACGCTGAAGGAACACAAACAACAAGAGATAGATAGCAGCACATCTCATTCACTATGTATGTATGTATGATTCCTCTCTTCGACCAGTAGGTGGGGACAAAATAGAGATATTAAGATGTTTATCAATGCTATATATCTATATCTATATATATATATATATATATATATATATTGGTGGTACTACTTTCTTATCTTCAGGCTTAAGCAACGGTATGGGTGGTCATGGGATGATTTTCCCGGTGCAGGAGGATTATATGGTCGCTTGCAAAAGTGAGTGATGTGTCATCGGGATCCCGACCCAATAACGTAAATATGAATGCCATTCCGCGCAAATGCTCATTGTCGGTGTTCTCCCTCCGCTGTTGTGATTGTAATTTGTAGGTTTACAACAAAGTAAGAAGATTGATGGAATCAAGATGCAGTCTTTGGTATCCCAATCAACCCACGCAGCAGCTGCGTTTGGTTGATTATTTGATTTTTGACCTGCTCATATATCAAAATCTTACTTTTAATAGTGCCCTTCATCAACACCCCGCATCCGCAAGCTCTACTGCTTTCAGCGTCAACATTATCATCACGACCACACAGCATCTACTTAATAGTTGCATGTTACTTTATACAGCGTGTCACTATTACAAATTTATATCTCTACTACCCTTACTTGACCTATCATTATCCTACACTTATTAGACAAATTTTTTGAATTAGTTCAAAAATCACTCGAAAAATTTAAATTAAAGTGAAAAATAGACAAATAAAATTGTACCAATGATCAAACGCTAGACCTATTCAGTAATATATGTCCAAATTTAATCAGTACCGTCCTGACATATCAAGAATGAGTGCTAGATATATATACTCGTCACTATTAGTTCCATAAACAATATAAATTTAGTTACAAACTTTGTTTAATTATTTACTAACATTAATTAGCCTATCTTAAAATATATTACTACAAATTATAATACAAGTAGTTATAGCGAAAATCTATGCTTGTAATCCTTATGACTCCGCCAATATTGGCAACCATCGCTAATTGCCACACTATTTTGAAGAAAACTAGTTCGAAAGTATGAGCACACGTCCACGAGTAATTGTGAAGCCTGATATGTACGTGTGGACTATAATTATCTTAAATTTTTATAATAAAATTTTAAGATATGGAATGCAAACTGCTAGCGAGGATGGACGGAGGTCCACTCATTTCATATCTCAACAAAAACTATATAGTGATAACCTAAATAAGACGAGTGGAGGGAATTTGACTCACTCATCTGGTTCTTCTTCTTCATCCCTTCTTCCCATCTACCAACACCTAAAGGCACAAAGTTAGGGCTGGCTATATTAGCAATGGCTAACTCTGCCTTCTCCCTCTCCTCCATCTATATTGTCGCTACTAAGCCATCCCCTCCTCTCTTCTCTTCTTCAATTTATTTGCTTTCTTCTTCTTCACGTTCCAAAAGCAGCAGGAGGACCAAAACCGTCACGAGGCTAGGTGGAGGTGACGGAGAGCTCAAGCGTCCGGGAAAGAAGAAGTTCTTAACCAAAGATGAAGAACCAGAACAGTACCTAACCCCTTTTTATCTTTCATCATTATTTTTCTTCTGATGGAGTTTGCACGATTCAAACACAAAGATTGATTTCTTACGGAACTTCTGTTTTGACGTAGGTATTGGCAGACAGCCGGGGAGCGGGAAGGAGAGAACCCGATGAAGACGCCCCTGCCATACATCATCATCTTCGGAATGTCAACTCCCTTCGTCATCTTAGCCATTGCCTTTGCTAACGGATGGATCAAGGTGCCTGTCAGATAACCGGCCAGCCACACACAAACTAATGAGGAAGAAGCATCCTTTACAAAACTCTTACCCTTCTCTTTCGAACCAATGTTTCCATAGAAATCGAAGGCATTTTCTCATGTCTTTATTTTTCGTAATGTTGTACACAACAAGAAAGTGTTAAAACTTTGAAGTGAGATCGTCCAGGCCACCAACACTATTATGAATATGATTATTTTCAGAGCTTTAGACTTCTGCCAACAATGGCTGGCTAATCAAAATACACCAACGGAGACTGCAAATAATACGTAGTAGTAATACTGTAGAAGAAAGCTCTTCTAATATCATATAAGCTGTAGGTACGGCATTCAATCATAGCAATAAAGTTCAAAGCATTCGTCTATGCCCACAGAGAAGTTTCAGTACTATGGTGGTAAGATCTACTGTTATAAGAGAAAAGATGCAATAAGATAGTTATACGTTTCTGCTGCAGCTAGCGAGAATACTTCTCAAACTGAGATTCATGGCAGTGAGGATCAAGCCAATCCCGAGGGGAGCTCTTTGCCATGTTGGCGCTGCCAGCTCTGCCACCACCTACAAGTTGCTGCAAGCTTTCCACCTTGTTCTCACGTCCACCCCCACCAAACGTCCTATCTGCTTCCTTTAACTTATTCCTAAATCGCTGTTTCCGTCCGGCTGCGTTCAGTTCCTGCTGCTTTCCCTGAGATGGTGGAGCTCCGTGTGGTCCCAAATAGATCTTTGCTTCGTCTTTAATGGGAGCCTATCCACGAGAGAATGAATTATTTGAATAGCGACGATTAAGTTGTGAGAATGGTAAAGCCATTACTAATAACAACTTGCCTTCTGAGGAGTATTTGGATTAGGATCTGCTACTTCCGGCCCAACTGGCTTTACGACATCGGGGTCCTCAAGAATCAAGCTTGGAATGACAAATCCTTCAGTATCTAAAACATTTGAAAACATCATAAGAATCACCAGCATAGCCATTATTCAAGTTTAGTCAAGAACTGCAAAACAAGCACAACATCAAAAGGGGGCAAAAGAAATCTGAATACAAATTTTGCAATTTAAGCTTTTTTAAGTACTCTGCCTGTGTTCACATAGCCGGTCCCAGGCCTGAATAAGCGGGTTGGGTTAGGTTGGCAGCCACCAGTACAAGAGTAACCAGAAATCCATCTTTCTAGGATGGTTTTGCAAGCGCACATGTGAATTCCAAAGAATACATATATTTCCTTACACTGATTTGAACAAAATTTGTAGCGATGCCATCAAACAAGGCCAGAACCAGATCAACCTGTATGAGTCTTTATTCCTTCAACCTTACACATTGCAAAACATTTCAAGCAGAAAAAGGCAAAAATGCATCCAGTACATTCACTAATTGAAATGCCTAAAGGGTACAAGATACACAGCTACAAGTTGTAGTTAAGCTCCTGGTTATGCCAAAAATCAAGATAGCTACGAGTCCTATCCACTAATCCAATGCGAAACATATACCAAGCACTTATCTTTCCACTTTTTCCTCAACCAATCACTGATTCATGTAAGCAGTAAACATTAATGCAGCCTACTGGTGGCTGTGCGTAGACATAGTTGAACTTGGACTTCCTTGCACTAACAGTCAAAAGATGTGGTGGTGCTATTATTCACAGCTTTTCTGCATGGTGTACACAATTTTAATCATATCGTAGTAGTCTGTCTCCCTTGTGAATCTTGTGATTGGAACTCCACAATAAAACTAATTACCACTACTCATCAAGTTGTCACTTATGTGGCATTTGGTACGTAAATAGAATGGGAATCAGTATCCAAATGCTTCAGTATCGAAGCCATAAAGGGAATGGATGATATCACTACCAGGTTGGTTTCAAGTACGGAATAAAATGTGAATTGATATCCCCATTCATTACAAGGGTGATTCAGGAATTTAAAAAAAAAAAAAAAAAAACCAAAAACTCCTGGTATCTAATTCCTGGTGGAGTGGGAATGACAACTCAATTTTCTCCGACCACAAAAAATCAGGTTAAAATTTCCATTCCTATGGTAAAAACACAAACTAAATGGAAAATTAGAGTATTCCATATTCAACATTACAATTTGAGCTATCTAAAAGTGAGAAATGGTTTCAATATGAGCTATCTCACCTACCAGAAAAGGTATTGAGCGGTATTCTCAAACTACCCTTACAGAACAGCACTCATTCACCAGCTCCAATAAATCAGCATCAATCAGAAAATATCAAACAACATGTGGTTATGCCTAGGATTACTGAAACCAAAGATCAAGTAGAAAGGTGCAACATACTGAATTTAATCACTCACAATAAGTACAGAACAACAGTCGCTTTTTCAGTCAACTAGAGAACTAGCTTAACAATCCAGACTTCTATACTTCAAACATGACCATACTACTTGCAGGTAAATGAAATCTTAAGTACTGATATCAAAACTCTAAAATAGTTATCCAAAGGTATCTTGTTCTCCAACATGTGATTTTACCAATACGATAATTGTAAGAAAAAAAAAGGTAATCGAAGAGATACCCCAGTCATCCTGATCATCGGCGGATGTGGCGGCATGATTGAAGGAAGAAGAATGGTCCATAGTTGAGGGGCGGTCACCAACATCGATATCCGCAGCCGCCAGCGGCCCTGTTCTCGCCGCCAACCAAATCTATATAAACCAGCAGATCTGAGTCCGACTGTGAATCACCGGCGTCGGAGGAGGAGAAGATCGACGAACGCGCTAGCGATTCTCGAAGATTTGACTCGCGCAATTCTAAGAGCGAGGTCGACGAAACAAACGGAGAATATCACATCATAAAATAAAGCGATTTTGCCAAAAAGCTCTGCTTTCCCAAAACTGTTACGAAAGCGCCCTAACATTTTAAATAATTTATGATATTATTTACACACACACACACACACACATATATATATATATATAAAATAAAAAAAAATAGAGTTTTATATTTTTTATTATTTTTGTATTACAAATGTTTAAAAAATATTTTTAAATATATTACGATTTTTCGAAGTTTTTATAATCGAAAAAACTTTAAAATTTTAATATAAAAATTATATAACATATTTAAAAAAAAATTCCGCATTCAAATTTTTTTAAAATATATTTTATGTACCTCTGTTTTTATTTAATTTAGAAATTATCATAACAAAGTATGAGTTTTTTTTAAGGAGTTTTGAAAAGCAAGAGTGTGTTGACTAAAATGCCCCCTCCCCATTTCTTAGTTTTTTTCTGGGGGCCAGCCCATTAAATAAGGCCTGTTAGACTTCTACCCCTTTATTAATTTTAAAATTCCATTTGAAATTTGGTTACATGCTAATTTTTTAAAAAACTTTCAATATGAAAGTTATAAATCTAATCAAAATCTATAACTTTTATATTAAAAACTTTTTTCCAAAAAATATATATAAGATATTTGTTTGGGTATCCGTGTAAGGAATGGGATATATACGCCGGTGCAGAGGATCCTCATCTGGAAATACACCACCACCATTAGAGATTACTAGCCGAAACATTTATTACATAGAATCTTTATAAAAATATAAATAAAATGAAGAAAACCTGTTATACCATATGATAGATTTAAATTGTAGATTAACTGCCATATATAAAATATTTGTTTAAATTAGATATTATATGTATTTTTATATACTGTAATAATCTTTAATAGTAAATATTCTAACATGAGTGCCTCTTTGTCTACTCCATTTAAATAAACAATATTAAATAAAGTTGATAAATAAAAAACTGTTATTAAAGTTTATGGCATTTACTTGTTAATCAACAATGAATTTATTTACTATAGTTATTTTTGGATTATTTAATTACCATTACAATAAAAAATATATAATATTAATTTTAAATATATATTTTTGTGTATGTAGTAAGTAATTGATTTTTTTAGAGTTCGTAAAGAAAAAGAAAGGTCAAATGATTAGAATATGAGGCACAATCTTTAGGTATGTTGTTAATCGTTCCAGGTAGGAAACACAAAAGGTCTTCGATTCGATCGCATCTTTTATTTGTGTGGACAAGAAGAAAGAGAGAACATTTGAATTAACTAACTGCAGGGATAATGGAGCTTGCTAGGGTTGGCACCTAGCTAGGTAAGAGTCGGACTAATATATTAATCTTGATATATATAGCACATATTAAGACTCCCACGTGTCAATAAAACAAAGTGCATATCGGATCGACGATCACTCAAAACAATACCAAAGTTTAACCTCGGTCACAGCCAAACAACCGAGGTCATTCACATTTATAACAACGCTCGCTCGGTCAGCGAAATCCCCATGAGAATTACTCAGCAGCGTAACCGCCGCAAGATCGTGAAGAGACAAAAGTCATGAAGAGAACCGTTCAAGAATATGAGGAGAGCCAGGAGGCACTATAAACACCAAGAACCGCAATAACCCATGATCTCCGTCAGATCCGTATTTTCTGGTCATTACCACAACACAAGCTGACTGAAATCAACATATATGAATAGCTATCTAAAGTACCGGTGCGCAAGCTCCCAACGTTGAGCAAGAAGCAACCTACGGGAACTGAGAGAGAGAGAACTACCTATGGGATTTATTGTAATACAAGCCGAGGTTCCTTTTGACCTTGGATCATAGAGAGAGCGAGGGAGAATTGTACTCTTTCCACTTAATTTGGTGAATTTTGTACTATTGGCTACGTGATTGCTCGTAGTTTTACCACGGCATTGACGAGGGTTTCTATATAAAAATCTTGCGTTTATGTGTGATTGTTGAAGTTACCTTCTAAGCCAACATCTGCTTTCACATACTTATTCAAAAGATCAATGTCTGACTCGATCAAACCTACTTATTTTTTGTATGTATGCTCGAGGCCTCACATGGTGATAACTGTTGCTAATTTGCATATGTAAATAAATATCCAGCATTTGTTGTTGTATACGATGAACACAGCCACAATCAAGAATATTGTTGAGAGTTGCGATGCGTATGTGGGGATACGGAGGCGCCGATCGACCAGCCTGGAAGGTATGCAATAAAAGCTAATGAAGCTTTTCAAGATGGACTCGGCAGATCGATCTCTCGGTGCATGTTGTTGACGGCGAGGTGTGGCTGACAGAATAATAGTACGATTCTTCTCCCAAAGAAAAGGACACAATAATAGTGGGCCGTGGGTGTGGCTGCCTGATCTTCTACACCGCACGCATGGGACCGCCCGGCCGGTTGCCATCCCGATCATCACTTGTTTGTTCTCTCATTCTTGTATTGCGTTGCCTTTAACTCCCTCTTGGTGCGCATGGTGCTGCAGTGGTCCTTCATTCATTTGAATGGATGCAAATAAAAGACGGCAAGAATCTCTTTATTTTATTCCTTTTAATCAAATAAAGTCATGCTTACATTCCGGTCAATGATCGAGTTGCGTTCTTTGGCTCTTATAGAATGAACGCTTCAAGCATATGCATTGCACTGCCGCATGCCCTAAATACGATCATAACCTATGCGATAATAAATTAATTAAATAATATACAGTGAGTTCTAATAAGATGAGGTATATAGACATCTTCAACAACAAAATCGTCTCGTATTGTATGTTTATATATGTTGAAGCACGAATATCCTTATCGATCGGAGCTAGGCCTTGGGGATTCGCTATGTCGTGGTCCTTGTAATTAAGGCTGAAATCGTAGGTAGTGGCTGAAGAATAACATCCCAATCCCTTTTGGGGAACAATTTAGTCGTCGTGAATGTTCCTGCTTTTCATTTGAATGGTAGAAAATAAGAGGACACGATCCTTCCGCTCGATACACGCAGTAACAGGACACGATCTGTTGATTAAATCGACAAACGAAGAGCCATCTCACCGACTTTTCATCCTGACCTTAGTATACTTGTCATCCTATATATATATATATATACTTAAAAAGAGTTTTGTACTTGACCGATCATTATTTATATATGATAATTAGATAGACATGTAACCACACAAAAAAAGCATCATTCTTTTCCGTTGCTGTAGCTGATCTTGTCTTTGCCTATATATAACTAAAATATTCCAACATATATTGGAAGCAACTGTATATGATCGATCTCTCGAACAGATAAAAAAAAGATTAGATACATATCATTATCATATGCCTGTTAGGCAAGTATATCATATCGTAAAGGAGGATTACTTAATAAGTATACATATAATATCTTGTTTTGTATACAGACGTAGCTGATTATCACACGCATTGCAATTTCTCCAGATAATAACGTATCTCCCTCAACTTCGCAGTCCGGACTCTTTCCTTTCGATTACAACGATACCGATCGAGACCTTTTTTTAAGAATCATGATCGCCCTGTCTTTAATTTAGCATTCGCGCAAGCAACGCTGATGCTAGCACTTATTTACTATCATATATAGATACTCTCTTATATATGTATATGTAACTCTACATACTCCTCTGAAGAGTGACCAGCTGACGCCCTCTACACCACAATCTGAGACGAGGTTGTTTGTTATATTTATAGTTGCATATTTAGCATTTTCATGTATTTTACCGATGTTAAAAAGCATATTTCAACTTCCGTTTGTGCATCGTACTTCTAATTATAGACTTCTCCCCTCTGTACTCTATAGAAGTAATATGAATCTTCACACCTATCCAAATAAAAAAGTTAGAACTTTTCGGTTGGTAGAATATGGGTCGGTGCCACCTGTAAATTTATCTATTACGACGTTCGTACAAAAAATGTACCTATTACGTGCAGAGTTTTTCCACAATAATCGCAAAAATAAAAATAAAGCAATCATAGACTTGACCATTTGTTAATATATATATATATATAGCTTAGGAATATTTATTAATCTAACGTTGCACTTTTTATAATGGAACTACAAAGAAAGGCTAGCAATAAGCAACTTAGTGGGACAGGTGGAAAGGAACCTAGTGTCTTCTTTAAGTTCTTTTTTTTTTTATAATTCTTCTTTTAAGTTTTGTATAATACAAAAAATTATTGAGT
Organism: Xerophyta viscosa; assembly: GCA_002076135.1. NCBI lineage: Eukaryota > Viridiplantae > Streptophyta > Magnoliopsida > Pandanales > Velloziaceae > Xerophyta > Xerophyta viscosa. The sequence goes on from MJHO01000083.1 coordinate 947,298, forward strand.
CTTGTCACTTAGGTTAAATAGGCAGGCATGCTGCTCAGAAATACTATGTCCCAAAATTGAATTCAGGTATTACCAATTGATGCGTGTAAAATGTACCGTAAGTATACGGATCGCACAAGTAATAAAGTGTGAATAAAGAATATCGTTCCCTCGAGGATTGTCGCGTTAAGTGTTAACTACCAAATTTAGTGTAACCTTATAATTATCTAAGCGGTCGAATTTGAATGGTGTTTTATCTATGAGTAAAAGGAAGCAACTAAAATATAGAAATACGAGCGACTCAATCGATTAAAAAGACGGGATTTTGATTTCACCAAAATATTAGGAAATCATATCAATGATATTGGTAGCATCAAAAGATAAACTATCCAAATTACATGCGAATTCGTTAATGACTACTTCTCTCTCGAGTTGTAATCTTACAATTGCTAATCTACCTTCACCTCTCGAGTTGTAAAATCAACAATTTCCTCATAACTAATTTTCCTAGATCTTTCTATGAAAAATTAAATTAATGTTAATTGTAATTACTTTTTCTCTCGAATCGTAATACTAGTTGTTAACAATTTCTCCCTATATCTTCTATAATGAAAGAAGTTTCTAACAAACCGCCAATTAAGTCATACGAATTCAACAGAACCATCTACAAACTCCACATCTCTGTTTTTAGTTATGCAACAATTCAATCTAATTCAAGAAAAAGCCCTAACTTCTCTCTCGAGTTGTCAGGAACCTAAAACTTATAATTTTACTACTGATCACATAGCAAAGCTACAAGCTCTAAATTAGACATACACAGAATTCATAAATAACGCATTTAAAATAATCAACCAATAATAAAGATCAATCCTTTAACATATGGTTACATCAAAATCCCTAAAATAAATCAGTTCATGATAATCCTAAATAAAAATTATGACAAGAAGATGAACTGTAAAATTTGGGAAGAAGATATAATTGCCGTCTCGTCTCCGAGTATCAGTTGCTTGTGTAGCTCCGTCTCCTACCAATTCTCTCGTAGCCGCTGGCTAAAAAGATTAAAATCCAAAAGTCCTATAAACCACTGGCCGCCCCTCCTTTCTTGTTTTGCTAGGTTTTATCTTTTTTTTTTTTAAATCAATCCCAGCCGTTGATGTCGCTTTCCTTGATGTCATCACGCCATCCACCTTACTCTTAACAGCCACATAAAGCTCCTCATCCAGCCGTCCACTTTGTTGCATCAATAAAATCAATCCTCTTAGCCACTTTAAATCCAAGCCATTAAATATTCCATCTTCTTATCCAAGCTCTTGAATTGATGTTTGGTGTTTGGACTTCCAATTCCAGCAGAAATTATGCATTGACAATCTAATCCTTCCTTTTTTTTTATGGCAATTTGCTATTAAATTTCATCCGAGTTATTAGTTGCTTGCTTGTTCTTCATCATTGAACTGTGGTTGCGTAATTAACTCCAATATAAAACTTTTGCCTGAAATCAACCACATAAATAATGAAATCAGTATATAATTTATGCTCAATTCATATATAAAAATTAGACTTATCACCAATTTTTAGAGAAGTAGCAGAATATGATATAGTACGTCCAAGAAAAACTCTCACGTATAAGGAAGGGGGCTGTGAGGTTACATCACAAAAGCTAACAAAGATTTAGTGTGATTTATTAGTATTTTTTCTGGTTCAACAACGTTCGGGTAACTGGATAGGAGAATTGTGATCCTTAATTTTAAGCGAATTAGAAATAACCAACCCTACAATCTCCCAAAAAAAAAGAAAAGAATAATATTCTTTTGGAGACCAAGTCCATGACCTCACTTAGTGCCTTTAGCGATGGTTATAGGCTACTTATAACAGTTTTCAAATCCTCTGGATCCGGCTGAAATGAAAATATAAAGAAAAAAGGAAAAAGAGGAATGAAAAGTAGATGTCATTTTATCTCTTTGTTGTAATTTTTTGATTGTTTGTGTGTGTTATATGGCGTGATGATAGTATCGCATGGATAAGAGCATCTCCAAACTCATGTCATGCAGATGAAGTAAGGCGTCACCGTTGTATGGTGGTCAGTAAATTCGGTCGACAATACTTTATGTTCTCAGATACTTCATAATAACTTATCTATATACTTCTGATAAAAAAACTCTGCGAATATTAGTGTCTCTTAAGACTAACTCAAAATTTTTTACTTTGTTCATCATAAATTGCTGTTAATTAACTCCTCCAGCTCAAACTGTTTGTTATGGTTGCTACTTGCGTCGACGGCCGGCAAAATAATATTATTATTTAAATTAGCAAACGATAATGATCACTTTTCATATTGTTCGGTGCTTTTCAGCTGATGGCAGGCCCGCGGGACCCCATCGGGAGGAGACGGGAGGATCTGCGTCAACGTTGCGGCACGATCGTCAAAGTGGAATCAAGACAGGTTTCAGTTTCACGACAGCTGTCGGACATGTCAGCGCCAGCATGTCAGAAACGTGGGACCACCTTTTCGTAGCTACGTCTGCGAGCCCCGACGAACTCGTGCAGGCGTCGGCCCACACGCGGCAACCACGCTCTGCCAAACTCCGCTGTAGAAAATTACGTGACTGACCCCGCGCTGTTCTTCCAGAATTGCCCCTGTATGCTAAGGAAAATTACTAAGCTCCGGTTCATCTGGTCGTCATCAGCTCATCATCACCTGCATATTATTCTCAAATTTGTTTTTACACAAGCAACTATTACCTCTTTATTGTTTATAGATCAAAAAATTTATTACTTTCAAATTTTGTCCAAGTAAATTTATTTTGTGTATCAAGTTACAGTAGATCAAAATATTTGGCCTGAACTTGCTGAAAATTATTTTCAAAATTAAATTTGAGTTATTTTAGAGACCAATTCTATACGAGACAAAGTCTATATAGGACAAAAGTTCATATAAGCGTTATCTTATTTAGCTCCGCATTGACTAAACTAGAACAAATATTTTATTTATATATAATTTTCCACAAAAGGTTAAGTCTTGGACAAACTATTCTAACTGGTTCTAAAATATATTTGTATATTTTAATTTTACGGTTTATTTCTAAAAAGTTCTAAAAGGATCCGTTTTAGAATTTCAAAACAGATGGATCATGACACTAGTAACTGCAGGCGGTTGTGAGGAGTCACAATTGTAAAAAGTTTAAGCAGTTGGAACTGTTCGAGAAGTTCATTTTCGAATTCCATTTATACGAGCAGTAGTTATCGGAAATGATGAACATCAATATCCATTCCCTCTAATGTTTTCTAAAATAAAACGATCATCTCTACTAATACATGCTGCAGAAGTTACTATCGGAGTTAGATGATTTGGCGAACATCGTTGTGTTCATTGTTCGGTGTAGTGAGTGCAATGCGGTGCCGAATGAATTTTATTGTTTATAGAGGCTACCAATCAGCTCATGTTGCACTATCTGGTAGGGACGAATATAGTCTTAAGGGCGCTGTATAATTTTGTAACAGAACTTTTACAAGAACTTACACTAACGTTACTTCTATATTGTCAAAGAATCTACTGCCATGTCAAATTTACATACAATGGACTCATAACGTAACTTTTATCATCGGATCATGTTATATTATATGGCTCCCTAATATTCTTGACAACTACAAGTTGTCGCTTCTAAGCAAGGACAACAATTGATAAGTCCACATACTAAGAAAGCAATGTGAGCTATAGCCCTCTGCATTTCATTATTCAGACATTTTTTTTTAAAAAAAAAAAAAAAGAAATATAGCACGTACAGATATTTTATAATAATAATTGTATTCTCTGTACACAAAGATCCGAAAAGCAAAAGATAGATATGATATGGTAAACATCATGTGCGGCCGCAGTAAAGACGTACATACCATGGCGGCTTGTCTATTTCTTCCTGTTGTTAACTTAATCAAAACTCTTCTCATAAAAATAAAAAACACTTTTTTTTATATATTGTGAATCAGATAAGAAGCGGATTAATATAAGTATGAAAGCAATCAGGGTCCCTCTATCAGATCTTTTTTTTTATTTCCATTACAACGATTGAATTTTAACATCTTGCGGATGACCCTTTCCTCAACTTTCTTTGAATTCTGATTCTCTCGCAACTGTTTTGACTCTCCATCATCTGGTGGATGGATGACCATCCCAACCCAATCCCCTCCCCACCCCAAAAAATTTTTTTTAAAAAAAAAAAAAAAAAAAAAAAAAAAAAAAAAACCCAACTTAAACGACAGGGGTATTCTCGTACATGCAAACTCGGTAAATAATTCTGTGCGTATCACTCGTCCTTCCAACTCTTATCTTTCTCTATATGTCTCTGTATATATATATATATATACAGAGGTTGTAGTGAGTGACAGAATTAGCAGCAGTCCAAGCTTTCGTCGTCCTTCTTCCGTTACAGTTTACAAACAGCAATGGGTAGCTACGGCGGAGGAGGAGACCCCGAGCTCCAGAAACCTCCGCCACCGACGGCGGACGGGGAAGGCTACGAGCGATGCCCGGTCGAAGAGGTGGCACTCGTGGTGCCCGAGACCGACGACCCATCGCTTCCTGTCATGACATTCCGTGCATGGTCCCTGGGCTTGACGTCGTGCACCCTCCTCATCTTTCTCAACACTTTCTTCACGTTCCGCACACAGCCGCTGACGATCTCGGCCATCCTCGTGCAAATCGCGGCACTGCCCGTGGGCCGCTTCATGGCGTCGGCGCTGCCCAGCAAGGAGATCGGGCTCGGCAGGCCAGGCTGGTCCTTCAACCTCAATCCTGGCCCCTTCAACGTAAAAGAGCACGTGATAATCACCATCTTCGCCAACTGCGGCGTCTCCTTCGGCGGCGGTGACGCGTACTCCATCGGCGCTATTACTGTCATGAAGGCCTACTACAAGCAGACCCTCAGCTTCCTCTGCGCCCTCTTCATCGTTCTCACCACCCAGGTAATATTATACTATTTATTAATTACTTTGATTTATAAAATAATTAAATATTTTAATTTAATTTGCTAATTAAGAGAAATTTAAGCTTCCACTTTTGAGGAAAGGCAGCATTTGTATGTGTTACTGATTTAGTGATGAAATTATCTCATCCATTTACTTTCTAATCTGAGATCCTCTTGAATTCCTGATATAAGTGACATAGCACTTGACGCATAGTATTCTCATGCTTGTTGGGACATCAATTCATGGTGATGGAGCTTCCTTAATTCCGGGCCGCTTCTCCCTTTGCTACGTTCGCGTCGCTTAATTGTTTGCATTTGTTTAGTTTACTTTTCACCCAGATGTATTTTAAAAATATGCATCTAGCATTAGTATTTACTGATCTATAATAATAGTAAAGGAGAGAAAGAAAAAACGATTTGTGCTTGAGGTTATTAGTCTCCTTGGCTTTCTTCAATCAATAAAACTTAATCTATGTTCTAGATGATTACATGGCATCCGACAATTCCATATTTGTTGATGTTTTTTTTACTATGTTAATGCAATTTGAAGGAGTTCCTTTTTCATGGTTCAATTTTCACAAGATGCAAATTTGTCACATACGTGGGTTTTCTTGTTGAATAATAATCTTTAATGTCATCTACTATACATGAGAGTCCAACAACGGTTTTTCTGTGCAGCTTCTTGGCTATGGATGGGCTGGGTTATTGAGGAGATATCTGGTAGAGCCTGCACAAATGTGGTGGCCTTCCAACCTTGCTCAAGTTTCTCTCTTCAGGTCGATTATCTAATAATGATTTAACTCCGTTTAGGATGTGCGTGTCCTCGCTGCCTTACTATCTTACTAATGCATACAGAGCCTGCTTTTATATGAAGATTATTTTTTTACAGAAAAAAAAAAAAAAAAAAAAAAAAAAAAAGATAACTAAAACTATATCAGCAAATTCCAATAAACATCTGGAAAAAAAAACAAAAATTAGAGACTATGTATAGTATGACAGACAGTCGCAGGTAAACCATGTCTGGCCGAAAAATTCTTGAATGAGTCCATATAATCTTAACTTGAACTGTAGTCGTCTTTTAGTTGCTAATGCGATTTTCATGATTATCTATAGGAACCATGAATTGATTCTCTCTGTTTGGTGATGTCTAACATATGCCTTATAATAATGTTTCAGGGCTCTTCATGAGAAGGATTCTCCATCAAAAGGGCTAACGAGGATGCAGTTCTTCCTCATATTCTTCTTTGCTAGTTTTGCCTATTATGCGTTGCCTGGCTATCTGTTTCCCATGTTAACATTTTTCTCATGGGTTTGCTGGGTATGGCCTCATAGCGTCACTGCCCAACAGATAGGATCAGGGTACCATGGCCTCGGCATTGGTGCTTTTACTCTTGATTGGGCTGGAATATCTGCTTACCATGGGAGTCCACTGGTCACCCCATGGTTCTCTATCGTGAATACTGGAATCGGATTCATTATGTTTATATACATTATACTGCCACTGTGTTACTGGAAATTTAATACATTTGATGCCCGGCGGTTTCCCATCTTCTCCAATCAGCTATTCACTGGTGCAGGCCAGAAGTATGACACCACCAGAATCTTAAATTCCCAGTTTGAGCTCAATGAAGCTGCCTACAATGGTTATGGAAAACTTTATCTCAGCGCTATCTTCGCTCTTTCTATCATAGGATCAGGTTTTGCAAGATTCAGTGCAACTCTTTCCCATGTGTTCCTATTCCACGGCAGGCAAGTTTAGAGTACAAGATAACAGCTGACCTTATTTTATTAATGAAGATGTCTCTTGTCTGTCTTATATTACTCTCACTTTTATGATTCGTCTGAACCCGCAATTAAGTGATCCTTGTGATTTCTCCATTTTTTTTTCTTTTTTTAAATATGCCGCAGTATAGTCTTGTTCCTGTATGTGCTAACCACTAATGCATAGTACTTTTTCATTTGAAGTTACTGAACTTTCTTGATTTGAAGTTTTCTTTTATTTTACCGTCCCCTAGTGATATTTGGAAGCAGAGCAAGTCAGCAATGAACTCCGTGAAGCTAGATATCCATGCGAAGCTTATGACGAAATATAAACAAGTACCTCAGTGGTGGTTTCTAGTTCTTCTAGTTGGAAGTGTGGCTCTATCTTTGCTGATGTCCTTTGTTTGGAAAGAAGAGATTCAGCTTCCTTGGTGGGGAATGCTATTTGCTTTTGGTTTGGCTTTTCTTGTAACTTTGCCTATCGGGGTCATCCAGGCTACGACAAATCAGGTGAAGAAAATGCTACCCCATCGGTATGATGGTTAATTAGTTCATCGATAATCCAAACTCGCAAACGTATTACTAATCGTCATGCATAGCCCAGAGTCATGCTTCCCTACCCATAGCATTACTCTGTATATGCTTAAGAGCATGCCTGTGCATCTGTTCCAGATTAATATTATTTGTATATTCGTTTCTACTTTAGGATAATGATTTAGTTGGTATTACATCTGCTATCTTTCTCATTGCGAAGCAAATTAGATACTAATCAGTGCATGATGAATGCAGCAACCTGGATATGATATAATTGCACAGTTCATGATCGGTTACGTCCTTCCTGGGAAGCCCATAGCTAACCTTCTATTCAAAATATATGGGCGAATAAGCACCATCCACGCTCTCTCTTTTCTCTCTGACCTCAAGCTGGGGCATTACATGAAAATTCCGCCGAGGTGTATGTACACAGCTCAGGTGATAATTCACTTCTTTTCACTGAATCATATTGCTCGAAAATAATCTATAAGTTTATAGGTCATTTGTTTTTACAGCTTGTCGGAACCGTGGTCGCCGGTGTTGTGAATCTTTCTGTGGCATGGTGGATGTTGGAAAGCATAGAGAATATATGCGATGTTGATGCGTTGCATCCTGATAGCCCCTGGACTTGCCCTAAGTACCGAGTTACATTTGATGCTTCAGTTATATGGGGTCTTATCGGTCCTGCACGGTTATTTGGGCACGATGGAATGTACAGAAATTTGGTGTGGCTCTTCTTGATTGGCGCTTTACTCCCCTTGCCGGTGTGGATATTTAGCAAGATGTTGCCCAACAAGAAGTGGATTCCTCTCATCAATGTACCTGTTATATTGTACGGTTTTGCCGGGATGCCTCCCGCAACCCCGACGAACATTGCAAGCTGGCTAATCACAGGAACTATATTCAACTACTTTGTTTTTAGGTACAGGAAGAGGTGGTGGCAGAAGTATAACTACGTCCTGTCAGCGGCTCTGGATGCAGGTACGGCTTTCATGGGTGTGCTGCTATTCTTTGCCCTCCAGAACACAAACCATAATTTGAAATGGTGGGGAACTGAGATCGATCACTGCCCCTTGGCTTCATGTCCCACTGAACCGGGGATTGTTGTGAAGGGATGCCCAGTTTTCTAGTCAAAACACATGACTTTGAGAGATAGCAGCAGTATATAGTGCCATGGGATTGGGACGGATACGCCACAATTGCCTCTATAACGGTAAGCATGGATTTTTCGTTTGTGGAGCTGCCGCATTTGCTTCGTTCATGAGTGATGATAAAGGTGCAACAGGGGGAGGGGGATGATCTTAGACAGGGTAGATCTAGATAGTTTAGATTTTGAATGAACTTTATTTACTGTTATGCGATGAACAAAGTGCTTCTACCGTATGACCAAATCTATGTGTGAACTTGTTTCAGCCTCTCATAATACTTTGCTAAAAAAGCAATGCTACTCTACTTTTTCTCATCATTGTAATTTTCTTATTAAAGCCTTTTTTATAGGCTCCAAAAGTGCTAGAGACCCAAAGTTTGTCCCAGAAATTAATCACCAGATGTATGTAATAAATTAAACATGTGCTGCTCAAAAGAGATCTGTGTAACATAAAAAGTGAACATGGTAGCTTTGTCATGTAACGTTTACATCCCCTTTTCTTCCATTTCCGTCCAGAGATTCGGTCTACATTGAGACCCCACATAAAATTGTGGATTTCCACATTCTAATGAATAATAAAGTTTTATCTCGCAAACATATGATGCTTTCTTAATTTTTTTTTCAAGAGGAATTCATGCATATGCATAGGCCACTTTATAGACATATTAAACAAACAAATTCCGGATGAGTCCTATCCAGTTTTCATCTTTAAATATTAAATTCTCTTTTATCTATAAAAAAAATCTTTCACATACAGATGCCACTTAAATAGCACGAAAATATCGAAATTGTATCCCGTACAGTGTTCATGTAGTATATGATACTAACACTTTGTTGACAAGTTCGGACACATATTCGATACGCCAGAGAAGTGTCCAAAAAAAAAAAAAAAAAATTCGGGTATGTATGCCAAACATGCTTGACAGAAGTGTCCGATACGTGTGTCCGTATTTATATTATTATTTTTTATTTTAAATAATATGTATTTTTTAGAAAAATAAAATATTAAATAATACTAATAATATATAGCAGTAAGTAATATAATATAATAATAAACTCATATATTATAATTTTTTAATTTTTATTGATGTAATAAGACTTTTATTGCTTAAATTAATATTTAAAATGTGAGATATTATATTATACATGTATTTTATTATTGATTATCATTATATTTTTAGATATTCAAATACTTAATATAAATTAACTTTTATTATTTTTATTTTTATTGTCGTGTTTGAATCAAACTCGCGTTTGAAAATTGCCGTTTTGTCGTGTTCCCATATCCGTATCCGTACTTTCTAGGACGCCACGACATTTGCAACCTCTGAAATAAATAAATTTATAAATACGAAATCCAGCTTTAGTACCGTCCTCCTAAATGAACTCTTTCTTTTACTGACAAGTACTAAATTAAGCTATACACATGATTCTAAATTATTAAAATCATTATATAATTAAAATAATATAAAAAAATAATAAATTTATTATGTGTAGTAATTTACTTGTCATTATTGTATTATCTATTATTTATTAAAAATAATAAATTTTTTATTATTATAAATTTTTTATAATATTTGCTAGTTATAAATATATTAATTATTTATAATAATATATTAATATTTAATTATTTTATAAATAATAATTATATAATCATCTCTAAATACTAATGACTCTCACTTTCCTCCTAGGTAGTACGGACACGGGCACGGGGACACGACACGACGACACGGCAATTTTAAAAAAAAAAAGGACACGGGTACAGTTCGGACAAGGCAATAAAAAATTTAAATAATTAAAATATAATTTATACGAAATATTTAAATATTAGTGAATATAATGACATTCGATAATAAGTCTATAAATAATATAATTTCACATACTTGAAATAAATCTAAACACTAAGAGTCTAATTATATCAACTAAAACTAAAAAATATAAATCTGAATGCATAACTATATTATATTATTTACCACTATTACAAATAATACTTAACTTTTCTATAAAAAATTAAACAAAAAAATAATTTTTTTAAAAAAATGATATAAATACTGACACGCATGTCGGACACGCCAAAAGAAGTGTCTGACACGCGTTTTCGACTTTTTTTTTTTAATTTTTTTCGGACACGCCATGTGGCGTGTCCGATACGTGTCCGAGGAGTGTCGTGTCTGACACGTGCACGGACACGGACACGTCGACATTTTTGGAGTGTCCGTGCTACATAGCTTTCCTCCCATTTCCTAGCTTTTTATAAGAAAGTCAAAAAAATAAAAATTATATAAAAGTGGAAAGTGAAATAAAAGTCAGTTTTTAATTTTTTAATTTTTTTATTTAAAGTAAACAAAAAAATTGACATTTCAACTTTCAACTTTTCACTTTTCTTTTAAAGTAAACATGAAAACTGACTTTTCAACTTTCTCACTTTCATACTTTCTCATTTTTCTCTATAAGTAAATAGACCCTTAGGCTTAAAATAAATGCTGCCTGCGAGGATCATCCGATCACGAGCCCTCTACCGTCTCAATTCCCGGGGTGCCGGCTCTAGACCTAATTCCACCACCGCCGCTGCTCCGCATATGCCGCCAACCTCGGCTGGTTGTAGACCAAGCTAGTTTAAGTGCCGGGTGGTAGCATATAATGAGCCATGTTTAGGAAGAGTTGTCGGTCATACTTAGAAGCACTCTTTCTGATTTGGCAATCCTAGAAGGAAATGTGGTGGGTGATCTTCAAGGGTTATCCGGAAGATGGCCTTTGTTTATATATATATATATATATTAAAACTTGTTAATCCGCTTAATTATGATGAAGAGAAGAAGGTGCTTTCTTGGAATCTTGATCTTGGATTAAAAATTGTTCAGAAGATCGATGCTTCTTTTAGCAATCTAGCTTGGAAAAAACTGCAGACCATCAGCCAGCAATTAATGTGCTAGCTGGATAAAAAATCTTTTTTGCTTACTAATTATGAATGTTTTTTTTTTTTTTTTTTTTGGGGGGGGGGGGGGGGGGGGGGGGGGTGTGAGGAATGGGCCTGCTATGCTATGTGGGCTCTGGGCCCGCATCCACGATGAAAAGAAAAAATTTAGCTGCACTTGAAATTTACTCATTTGTTGGTTAAATCAGTTATCAACAGTACACTCCTCGTTTATTATTAAAAAAAAAAAAACAATACACTCCTCGTACTACCGCTAAATTACCTTCTCCTCCTATCTCATTATCTTATTATTATTATTATTATTATTACTGTCATTTTATGAATTAAAGTTTGCACACTTTAAAATCTTTTTGTTTTTAAGGGGGAGTTCACTTAAACCTCAAAAGAATGAATATAAAAAGGTTAATTTGTGTTACAAGCTTAACTTACCTAATAAAGACTTATTATATAAACTAGTTTTGCACCCGTGCGATGCACGGTTATAAGTTATATATATATATATATATATATATATAATATATATATATATATATATATATATATATTAATATATATATAATATATATATATATATATATATATTATATTTTTATTTAGCAATGTGTTATTAGAGTAAGAAGAATTGTCAAATGCCATACACAAAATTATTCAAAATTTGACATTAAATAGTATATGTATATGATTTAGAATTTTTATAAATTGTAAGTTTTATTTTAAAATTTTAATATTATATAATATATAACATATAATATAATTGTTTTTACACTAATTTTATGTTGTATTTAGATTATTTTTATAAATTGTTATTTTAATTAAATATTTATTTATAATATTAGACCTTCCATATTTTTCAAAATAAAATACATAGATTTTTAAATTCCTATTAATTAATACAAATACCAAATAGCTTGTTTAGAATAAAAGTAAATGCCATATGTCACACAAAAAATTATTCAAAATGCCATGTGATGTAACGACTTTTATCACCCAGTTATATATATATTATGGCACGCCCACTCTAGGCTCTAGCCCATTTATGTGCATAACTTATAGCCCATTTTCTCTTAGATTCTACTAGTCTTACTGTCTTTTATCTAAATATTGAGAGCACAACCGAATTTTAAAAACAATCTTTTTAAGTTTTGCTGGGATACTTAATGCTTTGGTTTTTGATTATTAGCAAACTTTCATAATTCCTTATCAGCGATATCTGCTTGTAAGGCTTTGATTCACTTTTTCCACCTATTCTCATCTAAATAATCTCAATTTTCCTATTTCTGGCTTCTTTCAGTACTTGTCTTTTTTTCCAGAGCTACGTAGATGCAGAGATGGAATGGATGCTCATAGTCCTTTGTGTACTGAGACGATCCTTTCTGATCACTGTCTGTGATCTTATGAGATTCGAAAAAGTTTTAACCTATCATCTACTGTTTTCTTATGAAAGCAAAGAAAAAAAATCTCTTGTTGCCAAAGTTAACTGTGCTAAATCAAGGAATGGTCTATGCGTTTTAATTTTTTATTTATGAAAATTTCTGTAATATGGTTCCAAAAGTTTTCTCTTAAACATAAAGTGTAATTTTTCGTAGTGATCAATATAAAACTAGCTCCAAAAAAAAAAAGTCTAATATTATTAGAATGAATATCAAGAAAATCAAATATGCCAAAATATTATATAACCAAGCGCATATGATGTCGGTAAGTGACATATATATAATGATCTATATATTTCTTCTACTTTACGCATTATTTCCATTACTTCCCTTGCTATAGATAATTAAATTAATTTAGAAAAATTATTTAATATAAGATATAAATAAAAATAATTGAATAAAGCAATAACTAAGTCAAAAACAATATAAATTTAGAAGTAATAATATGCATATTTTTATTATTATAGTTAAATGTTTGAAAATATCTATAATAAATAATTGTCATATTTATATAACCTTTTTATTACTTCTAAACATTTACTGAGTTTTGCTTAAATTTGTTTACTTTTTATAATTTTGTCTAATTTTAATTAGAGGAGTCCATCGATTACTATATCGACGCTCTTTTTTTATCATACATACAGATAAAGTATATAAAAAGACACGCACAATAGTGAGTGATCTAAGATTTGATATTTAATATATATGTATATATATATATATATATATATATATATATGTATATATAATATATATATATATATATATATATATATATAAAAGAACTAAGAGTACTTTTAAGTTATGACATGCTATAAAATCAAAATTGCATATTCTATTATTCTGGAGGTACTAATTTTCGTGGGAAAAACTTTCGTACTATTAAATCGTGTATGTATCTTTCTTGCAGCCCTTGAACGAGAGAGTATTGATGCCTCCAACCCGCCTCTATCGTCTCTCTCCCTCTTCCCTTCTTCCTCTGTCCCAGAACAGCTAGCAAATAAAAAGAAGATTAACAAACAGAGAAGAAGAAGACGACGACGAAAAGCTCGTTCTCGCTCGCTCGCTCTCTCTCTCTCTCTCTCTCTCTCTCTCTCTCTCTCTCTTTCTCTGGTTCCGTGTTCAAATATCCCGGTGAATCCAGTGATCCATTCAACGACATCTCTCCTTTTCAAATCCAACCATTGACCAACCAACTCCTCTCCCTCTGGAAATAACATTTTTATACATTCCTCTACAAGCCCAAAAAGAGGGTAAGCAATATTTTTCATCACAAAAGTATAGTATTATTTTTAGCAATTAATTGTTGTTATCCTTAAATCCTTACAAGAGTATGTACTGAGTATTCATACAGTATAGTCTAGCACAAACTTACATATACACACACTTGCACAAATGCATCGCTTGCATTCACGTATTTCCATTTCCTGGTCAGTGAGACAGGCCGCTCGCTCCTTCCTCTTCGTGATCTTCCTTATCTGCAGCTTAATTTATTGAAGATAGCAGCGAATCATGGAACGACGCAGCGGGGAGTCTCCTCCTCCTCATCGAAGGAGATCAGCAGGCACAGCGGTTTGGCCGGAGCATTTCGTCGAGGCCGTAGCATCTCGGCTCGCTGTCGACGCCGCCGCCACCGCCGGCAGGCTTGCCGCCGCCCCTGCCCTAGCCACATTCTTCCAGGTGATCATCTCTGATCATTAATTGCTACTTATTACCTTATGAATGTCGAGTTGATTTTTTTTTTTTTTCAATTTTTAATGAAAAGAAAAACTCTCTTGGCATTGCATTTTATATATGACATCTTTTTATTTTTTATTTTTTGCATTAAGCTGTAAAATTAAATGTCAAAACTTGCTTAATGGCTTAGGATGTAAACTATTAATTGTCAACATATAGACTTCGCTTCCTTGTTCTGGTGAGCAAGCAGCTAGCTTCTTAGTTCTCAGCGAGGAAGAATATCCATGTGCGAGACCGAGATGAAGAAGTATTAATGGAATTGTTCGGTTTTATCTCTTTTAGTTGGGATCTTGCGCTCTTCTTTCTCTTCTCATTTCCATTTACAGCTCTGCAAAAGTATTCGATCAGGCTTTTCATAAAGAAAAAAAAAAAGAAAACTTTCTTCTTCGTCTTCGGTGGAAGATGTCTCGATCTTCCAACCATCGTCAGAGCAAAACATCTTTCTTTCTTTTGTGTGTGTATATATATATGTATACATACACATATATACAGTCTTAAAGATGGGAGGAGTAATAAGGGACTGCAATTTTTGCCGGTCCAAATTTGATGGCTCTCTCTCTCTCTCTCTCTCTCTCTCTCTCTCTCTATATATATATATATATATATATATATATATATATCTATTACTAGATCTGATCACTCATCATCGTCAAGTCCCTTTCGCCGTCTCACTTTACGTTAACTATGTAAATGCACAAATGAACAAAAAGTGAAGCCATTTCCCTGCCTTCATGAATTAATAGGGTTTCGAGCTCATCCGCTCTGCAACCCTGCCAGCGTGTATATATGTATATTATGTAAATTTAATATGCCCGTGTATATAGTTTCTTCGATCTTTTCAAATTAGATTTCAGAATTTGTCATCAGAACTGATCACAAGGAGGAAGTCAATATATTGATGTGAAGCAGACACCCCCAAACCATCCCGTCAAGTCGCTTTCGTGATCTGCATCCTTGTACCCTCTTTCCTTCTGGCAAACCCTAGCACCGCCCCCGTACTCTTCTTTTTTTTTTTTGATAATCTCCTATACTCTTCTTCATGAGTCATGACACCACTTTAGATTTGTGAGCTATTTTGTTTGACTAATTACTTAGCTAGTGTAGTCATCCGCTACGTCCGATGGGTTGAGCGACGCCGATGGCCGCCACCTCCACCGTTCAAGCATACGGGCTTCGTAATGTGGGTTCAACATGGTTTGTCCGGTTAGATATTATAAAATAATACTATGTAATTATTATTATCATTACTATTATAATTTATGTGCAGCGCGCGCGGGTGCTTTGGTGTCTTGGAAATGAAAGTGCGGGAAAAGAAGGAACAAGGCAATTTTTTTTTTTTTGCGAAATTTTTATTCTTTGAATCGCATGGGAGTTGAAGCTTTTCCTTTCCTTTTTAGGATTGGCATTGCCTTTTGATAATTTTGATTCTGGTAACTGCTGTCTTTTATATAATAGAGTTAAGATTATTTAGTATTCTTCAACTATATGTCATTTTTCTCTTTAATAATCGACTATATTAACTTTAATTTTAAATTTTAAACTTACTAGTTAATGCTGTTATTCTTATTAATGATAATCAAGCATCGTTTCCAATAAATAAAAAATTGATAGTAATAAAATGTAATAAAAAATTGTATTATTTACATACTATTTTGGTCCGAAGTTATGCAATATATTATAACACATAGTATAATATTACACATAGTATTATAATATTATAATATTTATAATATTTTATAATATATACATTGGTGTTGTATTTAATTATATTATAAAATATTTATGAATTAAACTTATATTAAATTAGGCTGTATATAATGTTATTTAATAACTCAAATACTTAGAACAAATATAAGTTTAATAATTTAAAAGAAAGTAATTACTAAATTTTTGTACAATTACTTTTCAAATTCAAAAAAAATTGAATTAGTACATTCTTATAATAAAAAACTATATTACAAAAGAGCGAGACAATGAAATTAATGGAGTTACAGGTTGGTCTAAGAAGAATAGTTATGATTTGGCATAACATATTAGCACAGGGGATTCATGAGAAATGAAAATCGGATCCTATTCTGTTAGGGTTGTAATTCCACTACTTTTGAAAGCGCTCGTTGCTCCAAGAAGTCCACAACACTTGCATATATATCGATCAGCTGGGATGTCATCTCTACCGAAGCTAGGTGGAGAGTGATTGTGAAGAACAGTTGAGTGGAGGAATCGGTGGGCGATTAATTAATGTAGTCTCTGATTCTTCTTGATCGCAAAGTAATTAGCGCTACTTGGAACTTGTTAATTAGCAACTAGCCTGGCCTACAGCTTAATTATTTGCCCCTTCACTCCCAGATTAGCAGAAGCAACACCTGGTGATAGACGTCAATCAAATCTCCGGACATCTTAATTAACGTCCTCTCTCTCTCTCTCTCTCTCTCTCTCTCTCAACAGGTAGGTATATATGTCGGTCTGTCTGGCCGTCCGTCTTTTCCTATCCATGATCATATCTCCTTTGTCTTCGTTACCACGCCAATGGAACTCGATCTGGACTAAGGACTTTAAAGGTGGCGTGATGAAAAAGAAGAGAAGAACAAGATCACATGCATCCGTTCCCACAACTCCTTTCGTCCTCGATCGGTCGGTGCAATCGCTAACGCACCCACTGTTCATTATTGTTTGATCTGCTGCTATCAGCCTACGAGGCAAACATAACCCCTTTTTTGGGCATGGAACGTTAGTCTCTGCAGTGACTTTGCAGACATGGCTATATCTATCTATATACCCATGGATCTAGCCTCTAGCGAGTCTTCTTTATATCGACGCAAAGCCTGTGGCGCACCACTCTTATGGCTGTGCATGCCGATGGCGTGACAAATTAACTTCACCATATCAATATTTCCATATCTCTCACTCTCTCTCCGGCCCCTTCCCGCATTTTTTACGCTTTTCGTGTGGTGGACCCGTTCGGTTATCTCCATACATACCACATGATGAGGTCAAAATCACAAAAGCCGATCACGGCAGATTCTTTCTCCGTGCAACCGTCTTTGTACGGTGGCGTATACGATCTCATGTGTCACGATAGATTTCGTATGATATGGTCCTCTCTATCCCGGAGAAGCTGTTTACGTCGACCAAGTCTTGCATTTTCTGTTTCTTTTCTTCCCTTTTCGACCTTTATTGCGTGTGTTTGCTATAACATTTACTACTTCTTTCTTTTCTAGAAAAAGATTGTATAAAAAAATAAATAAATAAATAAAATAAAATAAAAGAGAAAAGAACAGATGGGATGAGATGCCATCACATCCATAGTCCATCATCCATGAGCTGGTTGGAGTTGGATCGAGTTGTTGCAGAAGGGCTGGGGAGGATTCACGGGCTGTTTATTGATTTGATGAAATGGGCAGTGTAAGTGACGCCCAAAATGAGCAGTGCTTGCCATCCTACTACTACTTCTGATCATCCTACTTCTACTCTAGCAGCGACCAATGGCCTCTTTTTTTTTTCATCTCACCTTATCACTTCTTTAAGATACTTCCTATTGTAAAATAGTCTAGCCCAATAAAATTTACATGAAATGTCAACCTCTCAACTTAATTACCACATGCATAAACATTAAAAAAAAGAATATTCTAGGTGGTTATTCACCATAATGCTTTGTTCATTAAAAAGTTAAAAAAGCGAACTCATCCATAGTGATGGACACCAGGGTGGTTAACCTGTTATATATCCACGACATGCATAAATTGTAAGTGATTTATTACTACTAGATGCCTTTCAAGTTCCTAGGTTTAAAAAACTCTCCTGATTTTGGTGGCTGGTGTTGTATTTGATGGTTTCCCCTTTTAACCTGGTTCTAAGGAGAGATGATGTTTGACTGCAAGTGCATGTGCATCATAATCTCTACCTTTGGAGTGGACCCACCTTTTATCTGGTTTACTCCAGTTGTATCTCAGCTTTGCTTTCTCTCTTTTTTCTTTTCTTTCATATTTAGTAATTTCATTCAGTATCATGTAACTTGCTATTATTGTTTATTCTCCAAAAACAAAAAAAAAAAATGCTATTAGTGTTTTGTGAGTTTTGAGCTGATAAAAAGAAATCTTTGTCCTCCTTAAGTGTTCTGTGTTTCAGCTTTACCTAGTCGTAGCAGCATGAATACGGGTGGTTAACAACTTAATTGTTTGCATCTTGGGCTCTCTAATAAAAAAAAAAACATAGCTAACAAACTTCCTGCTTTTATATTTACTATTCCACTGTTATGAAAATCATATAATTGGTAGTAGTGGAAAGAAGAGACCATATATAAAAAAGAAAGCGACTTTATTGCCAATGGACAATCCGAAAACATAAGGCTGCCTGGTTTCTTATTTCTGTATTTTGTTATACAACCGTTTGATTTGAATTTGATGATGCCTATTGCATGTTTGGTTTTTCTTTTTTGAGATCAAGTATTTGTAATGATATATTATGATCCAAGAGTACAAGTACAGTTGGCTACACTATTAACCGTGTTATAGTCTTCCTCCTTTTTTTTTTAATAGAAGTAGCATGGTATAGTTAATAGCAGCATTACTAGTACTAGTTTGTGCTCCAGCTAGCAGGAAAAGACTTCGTTGTTCAATTAACAGTATCATTAGCTTCGTTGGCAATTCTTTCGTTTTCTTAAGAACATCAATGTTGATACTTCAGTCTGAGTTTATATAGTTCTATAATAGCTCTAGAATGGCCTCTATGCATGCCTTTGCATCACTTGACCTGGTTTGACAATTATAAAGCTGCGCCAGATGTCACTCCTCTATCAATTACTTCCAATTTGAATGGAGTGGTACCTTTCTTTAAGTGGCTATCAATATTTATGCTAACATTCTATTGACCGAGTCTTAAGCTTGATTGAGTGAATTACTGAAAAGTTTTTATGGTACAGTGTTTGTATGAGTAGGTAACAACATTTATACGAAAGTATTCATTCTAATAGTACAAAGTTCACAGAACGAACATCTAACATCTTAGAAGCTCATGCATACACGTTCACTACTTGAGCGCAGCAACGTGGTAACACAAATCTGTTCGTCCTTGTTGCGTAAGTACCCGTTATCCAAGCCTTTGTCTTAGCAGATATGCGTCTGGGGTTTTTGCTTCACTTTTCTTTCTCTTTTTTTTGGTAAGTAAGTACTTGTATTGAACACAACTTAGATTTACAAACAGTTTATAAAAATGAAACAAAGAGCTACTAACCAAAGGAAACTCACTTTTGTTTTAGCTTCAGTTTGACATGCCCTTTGGTGTTTTTTCTTAATATAAAATACCTACCATTAGCCACTTTACAGAAAGATATTCCAAAATCACCATCTAGTCGATAAATTCCTACATCCTATATCGATCCATGACTTAATGTTCTTCTCCAATCAATGCCAAAACGATCCATGTCTAAACATAACAAATTACACAAATCATTCGTCTTTACTAAGTCAGAGGTTACTTAACATAGACATCAATGCAAGCTTTTCTTCATTATCCAATTTGGTTACATGGACTAGGTGTTCCTGTCTTGCTATTGAGTAATAGTTGTATGTGCTTGTCCCTCTTGTAGGATGTGTAAATGAATTATTTTTTTAGCAAACAATAAGCTGAAGGTAAGCTTGTTAGGATGAATTGTAAATCACAGAAACTGAGCCTGTCAACATATTCAGAATCTACTGTACCTGCATGAATATTTACATGTTCTGGATCTCATACTCAATGCACTTGCCAGATGCAAGACCCTGAGCAGTTGTGCCACTACTTTCATGCAGGTGTGTCCTATGTGGCAAGCTGTTTCACATTCAGAGCCGCTGTGGCGGGAACTCACTCATCGAATTTGGTATCGTACTCATCGTCTGAATCCTTCAACCACTTGGCATGATGAGTTTATCCGCCTTCACCGCACTGGAATGAACCTTCGCAACCGTAATTCAACACATTACTGTGTCCTTCCGGGAATCCCATTCACTGACGAAGGATGTCGCTGCCTCATGCTCTCTGATCTACATCTTGCTGCTGGCTTTAGCAATGGGTTTGTGTACCTTTTCAATCTCCTCCCTGACGGGCCCCATCTCATTTGCACCTATGAACCCCACCCTCATCGGGATCGTCTTGGCCCGTTCTCCCGTTCTATCTCCGGTCTTATCCTTCTTCCTGACCGCCTTATCTATGCTTCTCAAGACGGCGACATCCATATTGTCCACATCCAAGATCCCATTCCGGTGGCTGCTCGACGTGCTTTTGAAGGGAATTCGGTGGAAGATGGGACCCTAGTCGATTTCCATGGTGATTGCCGGAGGTGGATTGGCTTGTATGCAGGCGTACCGGGCCGGTCATGGCGAGTATGGGATGGTGGCACCGAGCAAATTTTGTATATTGGTGGATCACTGACTGATTCTGTTTCCATAATTGGCTGGCATCTTCTCACCGACCTGAGCGGCACACAGGTAGGTCGAGTGCGGATGGCTGACTCTCATACCGGAGTGGCATGTACTAGTTCCCTAGTGCAGTCACTGGACCTGGATGACATTGGGCACGTCATAGGGGAGCTAGAGCTTCCATTTGGTGCTGTTGTAAATGCAATGGATGCATGCGATGGACGACTGGTGGTTGTTGATTCATTTGGTGTCGCAAGATTGTACAACACACGTACCATGGAGGAGACGTGCCAGTTAGTTGCGGCTGGGAGAGTTGGGGCTCAAGGCAATGCCGTGGTAGCCGGGTGCATGAACTGGGGTTACGTAGTGCTTTGCTCCTCAGGCGGCACGATGAGGGTGTGGGACAATTGGACGGGAGACTACCTGTACAGATTCAGGGAGAGAGTAGGAGCTGCAATTGTTGTGTTTGCTAGTGACCGTTACGTGGTAGCTTGGTGCGTCGACTCTGGATTGCACCTTTGGGATTTTGGCACGTTGTAGAATTTAAGTAGCGTACGCCATCAAACGCAACACAATACCTCTCGGAGGATATTGCATTAAGCTATATAGTAGGTGACATTGCGCAAGTTGTCAAGGGAAGTTTTCTCTAGCACTAGTATAAGTATGGAAGATATCGTCCTTTTTGCTTATATAATCTTTTGAACGTGACCGTATATGTATTCCTTTGGGGCTCATGATAGTGTCATTGCACAGAATGACCCAGGAATGCATAGGAGAAGTTGCTCTGCTGCATATGTAGGCGCGGCTGCTTAATTGGTATCTCTGCTCATGGTTGTCATTGCATTGATAAATTAATGTTAGTTGCATTAATTTGCATTCTCCGCAAATAGATGTTAATTGCTGTTGAATTTTTAGAGTGCTAACTGAGGATATTAGAGAATAACCCTTTTTATCTTTTAATTGCAGCTCGAACACTTAGCTTGCTTTTGCTGCTGTAACAATCATTTTTGCTGTTGAATCTTTTGAGGAATCTTCTCTGAAACCTTGTAGTGAATCTTTTTGACGAATTCTCAACAAAACAATGGACAGGAATTAATTAGTACTCTTATCGATCGATAATTGCGATTATATGTATCACTTTTAGCGACTAATGTCATCTTTCTTATATCTGCATATGCATATGAGAGTCCCATAAATGAATAATGTTCCTCCTTAATATTGTCATCCACTAAGATCCGACAGAGTTTAACTTAATTAGCGGTCGAAGGTCGACTCTTTCTTTTTTTGGGTCCGAAAGTTGATCTTAATATATATATATATATATACTAACTTAATTAGCGGTCGAAGGTCGACTCTTTCTTTTTTAAGTCTGAAAGTTGACCTTAATATACTAACTTAATTAGAGGAGGAAAAGTCAAATGATTGACAGTGGAGATTGGAATCGCTGCTTCAAAAAGGAGCCCATGGAATTGTAAGTACTTTGGGGGCCTCATTTAGCCCAACAAACGCCTCATTGGTGATTTACTGTTTCACTCGTGCGTGCGAGTTACCCACGCGGTCGATGTTTTCACACGAGACATGTAAATTTTAAAATATAATGTAGTAAATAAATAAATCATGTGATGAATGTGGGAAGTGGTGCGGAGAGACCCGGCGACCGGCGCTCGTCTCTCCTTTCGACGAGCCGCCGCTCTTCCTCCTCCTTGTCTCTAAATTGATCGATCACCATCTCTGTTTCTTGGTGGTCATGGCATCATATTCACATCTTCTGCCTGTCGCTACCAACGCCGTGCTGCTTCTCTCTCCTTCTCCGCCGCCTCCGCCGTGCAACTCCTCCTACCCTTCACGCCCTAAGCTTATTAAGATCACCTAAAATCTACGAGAAGTTTACTGAAAGGGGCGGCGCAGCGCAGAGCTTCGGAACCCTCTTCATTGTCCTTTTGAATTTTAACAAAAGAAGATGAAGGTGATGTCGGGGGATGACGTCAGCAGCTGCTCGGAGTTCATAAAGTGGAGAGAGGAGTTGATCTCGCCGGAGCGCGGGAGCAGGGTCGTTCATTACTACCTTGACGACTCTTCCGGCGATTCCCACCTTGCCGTGGTCGGCACCGAAAGAAGTGTCCGCCACATGCTCTACGTCGCGTCCGACCAGTTCTGGACCCGGATCGGAGTCAACTCGCCTCCGGCGCTGAAATGGAGGTCCAGAAGAGAGGTCGTCGACTGGCTAAATTCCTTCATCCCATCTCGCCACCCAAGTACTAAGTGCTACTACGACTCTCTCTTTCTGCTCGCGCTCTCTCTCTAACTTGTATTTATTTAGGGTTTATGTAATTAGGTTTTAAGTACCTTTTAAGTCATGCCAGTTCTTTGTAGTATCTAGAGCAATGGTTTAGTGACATTTAGTTTCTTCTGTCAGGGTCATTGAAATACAGCATGTTTCACAGTTTGACAGCAGACACTGGAAGGGATGGAACTGATGATTTTTCGACCTACTTATCCAAGAATTCGGTAAATATTATGTGGAGTGTCTGTAAACAGGAGTAATAATGTCATAGTCATAAGCTAATTTTGGTTTCCAATCTTGTTCTGGAGGATCATGTTGCTGCAAAAATGAGAGCTCACAACCCGGACATAGTGTGGTATGGCGATCCATGGTCTTGTGGTAAGCTTCTCCAGCATTACCAAGCATTTTGTCGAAATGGAATCACGGTCGCTGTAAGTGGTGTTACGACTCATCTTTGCAAGTGAATCCTCTCCTGTATCTACAAAAGCTTTTAGTTTATCAATTGAATCGTATATTCTCATTATGCAGGCTCATTCCTTCGTTTTTGTCATGTCAGAGGAGGCCAGTTGCTACCTTGCTTACATAGAAGATATGTATGAAGATAAAAAGGGTCGTAAGAAGGTGAAAGTGAGATGGTTTCACCAAAACCAAGAATTTGATTGCAATATTCCTTCGCCACCACCTCATCCCTGGGAAGTTTTCATAACAACAGTATCACAAGTAATCAGCGCAGAATGCATCAATAATCTCGCTACGGTTTTGATGCCTCATCATTATGCAAAGTGTTTGGAAGCTCTTCCACGTGCTTCCTCGAAAGGAATCTATTTATGTTTTCGGCAGTACAGTAACAATAGATTCAAGCTCTTTGACCTTAGTTCTTTGACCGGGTATTTTGATCAGCCTGTCTTTTCGTGCTTAGACATTGGCGCCTCGTCGGGAGATGAAGAGGAGTATAGTTCAAAAAATGAAAAGAAAATTGGCGTTGTGAATTGGCGAAAGAGGATTTTAACGGACCGTTTGGGCACTGTACTACCAAGTAATGCAGGCCGTATGATGGAATGCGTGCCTTTTAATTCTCCAACATATTTACCTGGCACAAGGCCTTTGGGAATAAAGTTTACAGAGCCTCATTTTGTCCCTCCTTTTAAGGTCAATGAGAAGATTGAGATCTTATGCCAAGATAGCGGCATCAGAGGCTGTTGGTTCAAGGGCACGGTTCTACAACTGTCTGACAAAAGAATGAAGGTTCAATATGATGACTTGCAAAATGAGGAGGAATGTGGGAAACTAGAGGTAGGACTATGGCGACAGGGTTTATACATTTCTTGATAGCCATATTAAATAGAAAACTCTGAGAATGCTATTATTGCTTAAAGGAAATATTAGTTGCCATTTCTGCCATTTATGTTTGTTATTTTTTGCTTTTACCTACGCATACTTTACATAGAGACGATCTTATCTTAACACTTATGTTCTAGGACTCGTCTGTCTGTCAGCTGATGTGGAGTTAATATGTTTGGAGACAATATGATTTTTTATCAACAGAACGTGTGGAAGTTGAGCGGTTTCTTTTTAGTGGTTCACTTGTTTTAAAAAATATTCATGTTTTTGTTAATTTCTGTAGTACTTGTTGTCACCTTTTTTTTTAATTTGTTATATCCAAGATTTTCAGCATGACTATGAAAGCTTGCCTTCTGGGCCTACACTGAGAGTAATAATGGTTTGTTTAGATCTAGGCGTTGTCTGTTATCTCTTAATTGCTGGTTTGTTCTTGTTGCAGGAATGGGTTTCTTCCTCCAAAGCTGCTGCTCCTGATAAACTGGGTATGAGATTCTCTAGTCGACTTACCGTTAGGCCGTGTCTCCCAGATACTAATTTGCCTGAAGCTTTTGCATGGCAAATTGGGGTACCTGTTGATGCATGGTGGAATGATGGATGGTGGGAGGGGGTTGTTGTTGGAGCAGACAGCTCTGATAAGGATAAGGTGCATGTTTTCTTTCCAGGTATACTCTAATTCAATATAGGAGAACTCAAGTCTCTTGATCTGCCTATGTGAGGTCTTGACAATATAAATCGCTAATTGTATTAGTCTTTGGAGAATTATCTCATTCCTCTGTTTTAATGAGAATTAAGTAACAGCTGCATTCCTTTTCTTTTGTTTTTTTTTTTTTTTTAAAAATTTGTATCCAATTATCCATTGGGATTCCTTTTGGAGAACTGAACCCAGATTCTCCCTCGTGGGGGAGTGTCTTAAGCACACAGCTGCTGTATTTCTATTGGCATGTAATCCATCACTGGCTATGTCATTGCATGAGTGCTTCTATGATGTCATATTGGGATCTCATGAGTTATAACCTAATATCCGAGACTCTTCAAGAGTTGCCATGATGCTGTAGATAGTAGACCTCTATAGGGTTTCAATAATTTCAAGCATCTAGATGCCTTTCTATCAAAGACCATGGCTGTGAATTTAGAATTTCTTCTAGTTCTCAGGACATTCCCCCTTTTTTTCCTCCCCAAGTCAATAGCTCGAACCTGATATTTAGTTCAAGACGCGAGTCTACCTCGTGAAATTAGTTGAATTTATTATGCCATTGGACAAGGAAAATTGAGATGAACTGGTTAAAGGTTCATTTGAGTTGATAGCTATGACTTTCATTGTGTGTGAAAACTTTGTTTGTCAGATGATAAGCTTATAGTTTGCATAGTTGGCATAATTGGTGGCAAAATTCGTGTATATCAGGTGAAAATGTGTTCCAAATGTGCGAAAAGAAGAGTTTAAGGATCTCCAAAGATTGGGTAGGAAACCGATGGGTTGACATCAACGCGAAGCCAGATATTGTATCACTTGTATCTACGTTTAGCTCAGGAATGAAGTCATCTCCTCCCCCTGTTCTTCACAAGGGGGCTGAATCTGGTAGTTCTTCAATGTCGGTCCGCCATTATGATGCTGCAAAAGCCAATTTGCATGGAGAAGAGAAGAAGTCTGCTATCAGTTTGAGCAGTGGGAACAATGAATCAACGGAAGAAACGGATCTAGACGACAAAAGGCTTGTGGCTGAAAATACTGCTAAAGATGACAAGGTTGCTAATTTGTGAAAATTTTCTTCTATTACCCAGTTGCACGTGTACATATATGTGGGTATGTACAATTATGAGAGAAAAAAGACATTTTGGGATATGGATGATGTAAATATTGGAAGATATGGTCTACCATTAGTTTTGGGGGCTCTTGCAGATGAACCCTTTATTTTGTTCGGTTGAGGTTATGGGCTAACATGTTCGAACATTCATATATGTTATAAATTGTGATCTCTTTGGCAGTTGGTAATTGAGTTTGCGATTTCTCTGCTGTATGTCAGTGCATTTATCCTATATCTATCGAAACCAATTCAGGTAGTGCTATCATTGAAATGTACTGTAAACAATTCCTTATGGCAGGCTTTTTCTTCTTCTTCTTCTTCTTCTTTTTTTTTTTTAAATAAAGGAGAAAAGCTAATTATATAGCAAGGGAATCTTGTATTCTTAATGCATTTCCGTTGACGTTATAAAGAACTTACTGTTCACATATTTAGATGTCTTTTTAGCATGGATAACAAATAAGTATGCTGCTTCCTATATTTTCAGAGAATTATCCCGCTTGCATATATTACAATCTGCAAAAACGATTGCTATGAATGGTAAATAAGCGAAAAACATGTTGTACAAATAGTATGAGGCCTTGGCCCACCTTGATTGGCATTTATGAAGAACACGTAGCTTCAGTGGATGATCGATCAGCTTTGGAGCCGTTCTTCTTAAAGCCCATCTCAGCAAACATCTGCGCTGCTGCATCATTGTCATACATACTCAGGTCGATATTTCCTACGAACTTCTCTCGGAATTTATTTTTCGTTACTTAAGTCCACAAATTATTTTTCGTTATGTTATATTATATACATGCTCGCATTCTTTTTGGTTGAAGGACGACTGGAGGAGCGACGCGGCAGCAGTAGTGCGCCTCGGGCCCGCCCTCCGTATATTCATTCATACGGACCGTACCATTTGCAAAACCATGCGGAGATGTGTAGGGCACATACAGCCCGTCTCCTTGGGCTGGGTCCTCACCAAGCCCAGCATTTAGCTTTAAATATCTCCTACGGCCTACGTGGTTGAGCTTTAACTCCTCTCTCAAAGCAGAACACGATCGGAAAAAGACAAATAGCATAATATCAACAGGAGGAGACGGCGGCCGGAGTTTGAGAAGCTCACCGCCGGTGAGGAAATGATGGACCCGATGGTGTGGCACAAGGTCGCCGCAATCTCAGGTGAAGTTCAATTGACTATGATCGTAAGCTAATACATATAATGTATGAATCAAACACTAAAAGATCTGCTCAACTATTTGCAGGAATGGCTGCTCTTGGTCTGGGGACTTATGGCGCCCATGGATTCCGCCCCCAAAACCCCTCCTACAAAGAGGCCCGTATCTAACCTACCTCTCTCTTTCTTTCTGTCTTTGATTATTGAGCATTGAATTTTCATCTCTACTATTGTAATCTCATCTCAGGTGTGGCAGACGGCGTCGCTCTATCACCTGGTACACACGGCGGCACTCGTGGCGACGCCCGTCACGAAACACCCCAACTTTGTAGGAATCTCCTCCGTGTTCCTACTTCGTTAATTTGCTCTTACTTTCCACACTATGGGTCGTGTGTTGCGAAGTAATAATGACTTCTAAACTTTGATTAATGCAGTTTGGAGGCTTATTGACCACTGGAATTCTAGCCTTCTCGGGAACGTAAGTCCAAGCTTGACCCTGGAAGTGTAATTGCTGTTACTTGCATCCATTTTATTGCTCGTTTCCGCTGGAAAAAGAGTACTCTTGTATGCTAAATATTAGATAATCATTTGCGAGTGAGTAATGTTGCGCAATTTTTCATACGACATTCTATATCTATGAATAGTGCATCTAATGGGGGCCTTTTTTTTGTCGATGATCTATCGGGACTTTTAGTGAAAATTCTATTGCATCCTGTAATTCAGTTTCCTTACGAAGCCTCCTTCACCTGGCAGTCATACTATTCCATCACATTCTGATTTTGAGTTATTATTTATTTGGGTAGCATGTTGTTTCTTCAAGTCCACGGCAATTCTATAACTAGACATGATGTCCGCCTGCACATAGACTTCCCGCCCGTCAATTTACTTATGACATGATATAAATGAAGCATTTCAATAATAGCCGTGCTAACTGATGTGCATTACATTCGATCTGCAGGTGCTACACTGTGGCTTATCTTGAGGACAGAAAATATGCTTCTCTAGCACCGTTTGGAGGGTTCGCATTCATTGCTGCGTGGGCGAGCCTACTCTTTTGATGCACACAAGCCTATCTGCATCTATATCAATATTATCTTAAATCAAAGTTTGGTTCTTTATCTCAAAATTCTGTTCATGTTGTAATCTTACGGAAGACCAGAATTTAACATTGTGCTACTACATGCTAAATTAGTGCTTTCTCTTCTTTGAGCGTGGACAATTCTAGTGCTTGAAGTTATCACCAGTATTCTTAAAGATATTAGCGTGATTATAGGTATATTATTTGGAGATTATAATACTTAGAAAGTATGTATCAGGAAAAATATATATTTGCTACTTTGTATATCTAATGTTCTATATAGGATCCGCATCTGGGTAAAATTGTTTCTTTAGTAAATATTATTGATCCGTTTTAGTAGCTGTTCCCCATGTATTCTAACAAGTAGTATTTTTTTATTTTTTTATTTTTTACGGCTGCATATATGGCTCGCAGTTATTTGGTGCTTATTGGCAGATAATACTTATCACTGGATAATTTATATAAACTTCTGTTTGCTTTGATTTATTGCAGCTACAATAAATGGGGAACAGTCTATGGTGCTAGTTTGGCAGTTCTACATTTGCTGGAACTGCTTTTTTTCTTGACCTAGTTAAATTATGTTGTTGAAGCAGCTATCTACCGCAGGATAAGCAGTATGCTGGCTGTGATTAACATTGCTGCTATGTCTGTTTGTTTAACCATCCCGCAGTCTGCACCACCAAAGCCACAGGCCCAGCCAAGCGCTTTCTGCGGTTCCGTGTCTGATGCTTGCTCGTCTGATATACACCATTGTTTCCGCTGCTGGTTAGCTCCATCTATACAAAAATTATTTATTTGATACCATTCCTCCTAATATTACACAGGTCTAGCCTTGAGATGCTATAGATATAACAAAGGATTCATGTCACTACGGTTATATAGTACTCTTTTTATGTGCATATTTTAAAAATAAGTGCTATAGAAGCAAAGAAAAAAAAAAAAAAAAAAAAGTTATATTGAAGCATCAGAGCTGCTTGCATTGGAGGCAGAGTTCTTAAAAAAACAAGTATGTTCCATCTCAATGCGCACAAGTGTCATCTGTCGTTGCTGGTCATCCATCAACATAACGTTCCGAAGGAGCTTTAGATAGAGCACTCATCTTTCATCTTCAATATTTAAAGCTTATTGCTATAATAATAAAACAAATATTTAGATAGTGTAGTTAATCAATATACTATATATAAATCGCGAATCCCTCATCTACAGTTTGCCTGAACACTTCCAATTTTTTGACTTTTTGCAATCTCATCCATTTTTTTTTGTTTTTCATTTTTAAACCTCTTAAAATTTCAAAGCTCCAAAACACCTATTTGTAAATATTTTTTAAAATAAAAATTCAACATTAAATTTTTTATCAAAATATATAATTTTTTTATTGAAACTATTTCCAAAAAATATATCTACATATATGTTTAGTGTGGTTGTGCATATTGTAATACGGTTTTCGTTATTTTTAAATTTGCTAAAATTTTGGAACTCAAAATACTAATTTAAAAATAATTATTTAAATTTTTTTTTAACATAAACATTGCAGTTTTTATCAAAAACTACAATATTTTGTGTAGAATTTTTTTAGAAAATACTAATAAATATATATTTGATACGCTTATGTATACCGCAATATACGGATTTAAAAACAAATTAAAAAAACCTGCGAGGGGCAATTGAAAAAATGAGTCATCAACTGTAACTTGAACAGTGTCAGGAACAATTATTTCGATGGATTTTTGTTTTTTTTTTTAAAATTTTACCCATGTTTTTTTTAAGCTTTTAAACCTATTATTACTTTGGAGTCTAAAACACCAAAAAACTTTCAATATTGTAATGGTAGATCTCATTAAAATCTAAAATTTTTGTGTTAAAGCTATTCTTATAAAATATACCTAAATATATATTTAGTATACTTGTGCGTATCTAATATACAATTTTCGTTATTTGGAATTTGTTAGGACTTTAAACCCAAGTGCCACTAATTTAGATGTAATTTTTAAAAAAAATTTTTATGTAAAAATTATAATTCTCATCAAAATTTATAACTTTTATATAAGACATTATTAAAAAATACCATATATATATATATATATATATATATATATGGATACTTACGTGTATGCCGTAATATAAGAATTTAGCCTCGTTCAGAATATGACTACGTACGCTTACTCTCCCAAACTCTGCTCAGGCATGACTTATTATTGGATAGTTGTTGCTGTTGTTGTTATTGACTCTGCTTGACCACTTTCCTGCTACAGATAAATGGCTAGTTTCACATGAAAAATATTGAACGCATTGCGCCAACATAAGGCACAAGAAAGATATCAGCATACAGCATATTTTTAGTTGTGCTATAAATAAATATTCGAAAAGAAGTACCAAGTAGCAATCTACCTCACACCCAGGTGGTTTCACAATCTTAACTTCAGCACAACACAGAGTATTCAGACATGTAGAGGATCCGAAACAGCATAAATAGCAACATCCATCGGACTCAACAATACAGTGAGTCTTCATTATGCAATACACGACCATTTCTAGCTAGTACTCATTCCAGGCGCAAAGCCCTGAGTATGATCCATCGACTGCTGAGGTTCCTCCTTCTGCGTTGTGCTGTAGACATTCATGAGTAAATCCTGGATTCTGCTCAACATCAACATGGGCAACGTATCACCACCTACGCTGCTACTCCCCTGCTGCGCACGCTGGCTCTCTTGGAGCTTTATCTTCTCATAAAGAAAATGCTTCTCAGCCTCGGCTTCATCCAAGCGTCTTTTTAAGTACCTACTCGCATAATCGTGTTCAGCCTTATCTGATTTAGTAAGAGCAATGCCCTTGAGCCTCTCAGCCTCCTGTCTCGTCTCATTGGCCTTGAGCTGGAACATCTCAGCTTCAGCCTGCTTTAACCTCACAACGCTCTCGAGTTCCTCTACCTGTTGTTTCTTCCTCTGCCTTTCCATGCTAAGTTCTGTAATCTCTCTAGTCTTGTCCTCTAACTCACGGTCGCAGGCTTCTAGGGCCAAACAAGATCTTTTAAACATGCGCATCTTCTCGTCAGCAACAATCTCCATCTTCCTCACAGCTTCTTGGACAACTTCCGCAATTCTATTACAAGCCTCCTGGGGAGCGATTAACCGCCCAGATTCTTCTCCCTCTGATCTCTTTAAAGAATCCAATTCGAGCTCTAATACCAAAAAGGACAGCATGGAACTTAAGGATCAATAAACATATGCTATGCTAGCATACAGCAAGTAGAAGTGGTTAGTCTATTCATCAGCGACGACTAAAATGATGAATCCTTGGCTCCTTTATGCGATATACATACAAGACATTTATTTTATCTGGGTTAAGGTTTCCAAAGATAATATGGAGCAGAGCAATTGAGCTACAAATCTAATAAGTGACTATGCTTTCAATACTCAAAACAAATTTAACAAAGATGTTTTTTTTTCTTTTGAAATAGACAGAAAAGCTTAAGAGGGAAAAAAACCTATTAGATTATCTGATGCAAACCTTCCCTTTAATACCGAAAAGCAAAACATGGAACAGAAAGATCAATCAAAATATGCATTGCAAGTTCTTTTGCTATGCTAGTATACAGCAAGTAGAAGTGGTTAGTTATAGGTATTGAGACATTTATTTCTCAATAAACTTTTCCAAAGATAAGACATTTATACATATGTGTGATATACATATAAGACATTTATTTCTGGATTAAACTTTTCCAAAGATGATAAGGAGCAGGCAATTGAGCTACAAAGCTAACAAACGACTGTGCTTTTAATCCAACTCAAAACAAATTTATCAAAGTTGTTGCTCTTGTTGCTTTTAAAAAAAATAAATGGACAGAAGCTTCAGCAAGAAAAAAAAAACAAGAGAAAAAAAAATTTATCTGATTGAGTTCCTTCCCTTTGATTTTAAACTACATACTGTAGACAAAGTAGCAACATAAATTTGTGCAAGCGTATCCACAAAACACCTCAAGAGGATAGAAGAGAAGTGCATTGTCAATAACCACAGGAAAAAGAGAAACCTGATCATCAAAGCTCTAAGTTGTGGATGTATGTCCAAAGGTAAGAGCCAAGCATATGAAATTATTTGTAGCATCCGTAATAAGAACATTGATACTACCTGCATGGAATAACTACTGTCCAAGAAGGGAAACCTAAAACATGCTGACAAACTAAGACAACAAAACATGAGAACAAGAATCTATAACATGCAACAGTGCTTGCCTACCATTTAATTACGACGAGATTTTGTTTCAAAGGACCACTTGTTTGATTCCTAGCACATAGGAGCTGTCTTAGAAATTCAGAATATTTGAAGTAATAGTGAAACATTCTTTTTTTTTTTGCAAAGTGGGTAATATTCAAGGAGAAGAGTAAACCCATTGGCAAGCAAGAAAGATATGAAAGATTCCATGATCTCCTTCTACATGATAATACTACTATCAGATACAGTACTGATATATGTTGTTGCAGATTTACAAGATCAGCGTCAGACTTGATTACTAATGAAGACTTTCGAGAATGCCACACAAATTATGACAGGTTAAGGGTAAACCATAACTATACCTTGGAAGAAAAGCAGAAGCGTCCTGCATGCTGTGGACTTACTAGCACCGCTTCTTATCTTCTCAATAAGTTCCTCACATCTCCAGTACAATTTCTTTCCTCTAGTATCCTCACTGCCACTGAACATCCTACTAACAAAGTCTAGCTCTCTCAGCAATGCCTCTCGATCCCATGCTGGAGCACAATGTTGGAAAACATCCTTAACAAATCCCAATAGTTCTGATGTCCTGCTGCAGGCTTGGCATCTAAAAAGCATCTCTGAGGAACCAATACCACCCTTGACGCATGGTCCCATTCCAACAAGGCCAATACGAATAGCACAATCAGTATGAGTCCAATGGGAACAAAGATCACAGCCAATCCAGCGGCACGTGTTCGCTTCAAAGTCGAACTTATTGCAGATCACACACATGCAGAGATTACAAAAACCTTTCCTGTTTGTGCAAATCTCACAGCTACAATCATCGGCAGGTAGTGTGTTCCTGCAAACTATGTTTCTACATCTTCTGTATGTAAAGACCTCAATGAGGTGACTCTGGGGAAGGCTAATGTTAGGGTGCAAAAATGCCTGGATTCCGGTGTTAATTGCAACAAGGATTTCCAACTGAACCCGATGAGCTTTGTCGAGGGTTTTAGCATTCAAATCCGGCCTACGTTGCACAAGCTTCTGAAGAAACAAGAATTCTTCCTGATACTGAGATCCTCCACTTCCCTCGAGGATCAGGCGAAGCTCATTCTTAAGCTCTTCTAAGATCTCGTCAGGTGTGGTCATCATCCTCTCGGAAATTGCCTCAACCCCCTCTCGTGCCACTTCGCGAAGAGATAGCTTTTCAGCATTTGATACCCTGCGAATCACTTGCTTTTGAGAGAGGGGTTCACTTTCTGCTTCCTTGTCCTTGTCCACTAGCTTCTTATTAACAGGGATGATATTAGGTCGAGCAGTTTCAACGGGCCATGTCTCACGGGAGCTGGCAGTCTCGGTCGGGGAGTCATTTCCCTTATCTGAGTTAGATCCTGGGTCCTTACTGTCTCGTGCATTAGACGAAGCCAACGACAAGGAACCGTGCAGCCGTGCATGCTGTTGTGGGGTCACCACTTTCGGTGGCAGCAGCTGGTTGAAGTTTGCCCCGGACGATGTACCCATTTCCTCACCTGCAAAATGGCAAATGTCGTTGTATACTTGTATCCATAATTTGATTTCTTTTCTTTTTTCTTTTCTGAGAAAAGAAAGTGAAGCTTAAAAAATTTTCTTTGTATCCATAACACTTCCATCATATTGCACTGAACTAGTCGCCTCGATCCTACATCCATTCTTTATGAAGCTTCTAAGACTAAACCAAGTGAAGAGCAACAATCAAAAAAATTTCCAAAACGAAAGCCCCAAAAATGATGGTGGAAAAGTAGCTTTCTTTGAAGCTTTGAAGCATCTAGCAGATAATTGATGGAGCTGCCAAATCGACCGAAATTACGAAAGAAAAAAAGAGATATTGATGCTTGGGACATGTTCTAACAGATAGGATTGTTAAAAGCCTTGAAGAAAGAGGCTCCTCTCCTGAAGGCAAAGAAGAGCAAAGTTGAAATGAAATGGGGGACCGACTTATGGATCCAATACCTGATTTCAATCAAGGAAGAATTCCCCGCCCGGTAGGAGAGCTTGGACAGCAACTGCAGAGAAGAATTAGGGCTAGAGGTCCCAAAAATTGGGGGAAGAAAGAAGAAGAGAGCTTCAAGGACCAAGGTTGGCTGAGCTAATCATCAATTTTTAGGATTGAATATTCATGATCAACAGTGGCCAGGCCGAGCGGAGCCGCCATTGAAAATAGACAAATGAGCCTTATCCCTAGTTTCATTTTGCTACAGACGTTAGGACCCAATGGACCAGTCGCTATTAGGCCTTGTTTGCTTGGGTCCAATGTCCGCTGTTTCCCTTCCTCGCCTTAGTCGCCCCTGTTCTTCCACTCACCCATCCATCCAATTAGAGAGATCAATCTAAATCTAAAGCTTAGCTTCTGCATCAACGTAGCGAGCTATGGTTGCCACCATCAATCTTCGTCTCACCTTCTAACTCCATCACCTGCCAGTACGCCGTCAAATCTAACTCTCCGCCACCAATGCTCCCCTTCCTTCTCCAGATTTCATTCATGATCAATCCCCCCGTCGCCCACGATTCCTCCGCTTGTCAGGTACATGAATTGGCTGAGAAAGAGGCTGAGAAAAGAGTTTCAGAATGTTACTCGATTATTGACTACAATTCTTATTAGCGCCGCTTTTAGCACTGTCCAAAGGTTTCTATATGTCATTAGTACGTTGATTCCTTTTTTTTTTTGTTTGCTTCTCAAGCACAAGTGCGGTCAATGTTGGTGCAACAGCACTTGTCACAGAAGCTGTGCGGCAACAGGAATTATGACGGCATGTTCTATAGTTTCCAGACATCATCCTACTTCCAGGTTTTTCTCATAAGAAAACTATGTCCATTAACTACAAAGAAGTATCACTCCCAATTCACACACGTGTCTATGTTAGCAACTTTTTTTTTTTTTTTTTTTTTTTTTTTTTGAGATTATCGTAGATCGTAGAGAAGCTCTTTCCGTAACCTTAAGTAGCCTATTTTTGTACGATCATCGTAATAGATAAATCAACGAGGGGCACTGACACATCTTCTATCAAGCGAGAAATTCCAAACTTTCGATCTGGTAAGATCCGAATACCTGTGTTACTCTCCACGGAATACAGAGAGAATAAATTTTTTGCACCATTTCAGGTGGCACTGTGGGATTCGAACTTGAGACCTCGAGGTGGAAGTCCCAACTATCATCCCACGCATTATTTTCAAATACCTTTAATGTTCGGAACTCGTTAGCTTTTATCTCTAATAATAATAATTTATTTTCGAGAATAATTATCTTGTAACATTGCGTTTCTTTTAAAAATTGTGGCAATTACGCAACTTCAAGTATGCAAGAATTACAACTGAATATTTGGAAAACGCATATGATGAACTCCCGAATGCCATGCTCTTCGTGTTAAAAGCTTATTAAGTACTAGCTACAGAGTCATTATTACATCTGCAAGTTGGATGTTGATTGTTGAGGTGCAAATTTTAAAAGCTGATAGCGTACTTTTACGGATGGATAGGACATGATATAGGAGAGTACCATGTTCTTACAATATACATATTTTAAAACCAATGTTTGAGCTCTGTCGATCTGTAAAAGTACTTGCTGGGAAATTTTACTATGTTTAGGTTTAAATTCTATTTTACATTTCCTATACTGTCGATCTGTTGCTATCTAATCGTTTGAGCTCCTATCAATTAGATTAAAGAGTAAATGACTTATGTCTTGCATTTGAATGTTCCCAGGTTGCTATTTTATAGCTTATTGAGATTATTCCAAAAAGTATAGCAGTTGGTAACTCTATGAGGTTGCTAGGTATGTGGTAAGTTTGAGAGGGTAGCTCGGCCCATAGCTTGTTTGACACAGCAAAGATAAGCATAACCATGCTCTTTGTTTGATAAAAGTTCTGCCTAAGGGACAACTAGGTCAGCCCTATCACGGGGCTTTCCTTGATTCTGTATTCTAAGGATCGAGTTGCCACTTTCTGTAGATGGGAATACTGAAGTTGCTAGGACTAAAAGGTACAAGTTAACTACTGCTATTCTGGCTTTCATGACTGTAGTGCTTAATTTGTAAAAATTCTGATACGATTGTAAGAACAACGGTAGGACCGAATCGGACGCGAGCGATCGAGCCCGAGACAAGTTCAATGCTGCAAATTATGAAACAAGAATAGTTAGCTGAGAGATTTTAATTGTAATATTTAGTATATGAAAGCAAACTACTTTAATAAAGTGATTGTATTAGGGTTTCCGTCATCATTGAATAAAACTCATTAATTCAAATTATCTTCCTTTACCCATCTCGGCTCTACTTCTCTCTGATCTCTATCTCTCTATTCTTCTACCTCCTGCTACCTTAACTCTACCACTTCGGTATCGATGTCAACGGTTTATGGCGAGGGACAAACACCCTGCAAAACAAACTGAATTCAAAATAGACACTTGGGACAAGACCACCTCCAACTCCACCCCGCCAGTTTCATATATTACTTCCAGCAACCCTAGCCTTTAGTCCATGATACAAGACACGATATTGGCCCAAACACATGCCGCAAACAGTTGGCAGTCGGTATTACCATATTACACCATAAGACATTATCTATCGCAATGCACCATAGTAGTAAGACTAATAGTTGGTATCAAGGCATTGAACAAGAATGCCCATTACACACTTAGGAGGAGTTCAAAGCATCGATTTAAGCACTTTGAACTGACTGCTTTTGCCGATGCACCAATTGCATTAAAAGATTTAAACAAATAGACTCGGTGAGCACCAACCCAAGTGGCTATCGAAGACCTCAAGGCTTTTTTCCGCCATGTTTGAAATCGTTCTTAATATATAGGTCATTATGTTGGTTGGGAGATTACAACAAAAGGTTAAATTACAAGTTGGAAACCTGCAAAATTACAATATACTTATTCACTTACACGATATTTTGAATCAGTTGCGGCACTAGAACGATCATCTATTTACAATCCACATCGTCTTAGCCACCTTGGCAACATCCCAAGTTATCCTTCGATCTTGCCGGCACAGCACAAGCCTCACTAGCATGGAGCACTCATATTCAACAGCCACCAAGATGGAACACATATCCACATTTTGTGAGAAAGAAATATGTTTGCACTACAATGAAAGATGGACTCCAAGACACCGCCGTAAATTTAAACTTTGCTACATAACTGCCCACGAGGGACACTGAGTCTTCACCATGCTTCGGACCTTCAGGACAAGATCGATCTCATTGGGGGAGGAAATGATACAACTTTACGACTAATGGTGGAGATCGAATAGGGTACGAGGGATCAAGCGCCGGCTACCGAAGGCCAACGCTGTAAGTTAGTTGAGCGATTTTAATTAAAATATTTACTAAAAAATATGATCGAGATATTTTAGTAGAATATTTTGTACGAATATAGTTTACAATATTTCGTAATATTTAGTATAGAAAATATTAATAGAATATTTCGTAGAATATATATATATATATATATATATATATATATATATATATATATATATATATATACCAAATTGTTAGACTGTATGGAGGTCTGGTAGTGTATCCGTGGTTGACACCGTTCCGTCTGAAAAGGGAAGGAAGGAGCAATCCTCCTCCTCCGTCACAGTCTGTCGCTGGATGAATGAGAAAGAAAGAAGCCTCCCTCGTCGTCCGTTGATTGCAAACTTTTCAATATTAGCTGTGTAATTAATTAATGACAACTGCACGTTTCATGAACACAAGTACTCAATCAAAAGTCTCAGACAACTGAAATTGAATTGGCATTACAACAGGAGGTAATATAATCAACAACTAAGGTCATCATGATCTTCTCAATATATTTTATATGTTCATATATATATATATATATATATTTATATAATGTATATGTATCATCTTCTGGTTGGATAAGAATGCATCATCACTTCACTTGCCGGGGACGAAATTGGTTGCGTAGGCCCAGGCATTGTTGGCGACGGGGTTGTCAATGTGGTCGAATAGGTTCTCGATGGGTCCCTTTCCCGTCACGATCGCCTGCACAAAGTATCCGAACATGGAGAACATGGCCAATCTCCCGTTCTTGATCTCCTTCACCTTCAGCTCCGCAAAGGCCTCCGGATCATCCGCAAGGCCCAGCGGGTCGAAGGCACCGCCTGGATAGATCTTGTCTAGACCCTCGCCGAGAGGCCCACCACCCACGCGGTAGCCTTCAACAGCGCCCATGAGGACGACCTGGCAGGCCCAGATGGCAAGGATGCTCTGAGCGTGAATAAGGTTGGGATTGCCTAAATAGTCCAGTCCGCCTTCGCTGAAGATCTGAGCGCCAGCCTTGAACCATACTGCCTCCCCGAACTTCACACCATTCTTGGCAAGGATCTCCGGAAACACACACCCAAGAGCTCCCAGCATCGCCCATCGGCAGTGGATCACCTCTAGCTCACGGTTCTTGGCGAAGGTCTCTGGATCAGCTGAAAGTCCGGCAGTGTCCCACCCGTAGTCACCGGGAAATTCGCCCGTCAGGTATGAAGGGGTTTGTTCGGAGAAGGGGCCTAAGAACTTGGGACGGTCAGGGCCGTACCTGTTACAATTCGCATTGACGCATGCTGAATTATAAATATGCTTTTGCGTAGTTAATTACAAAGTTGATAATGAGCTCATTATATAGTAAAAAATTACCACATGCTCTGAGGAGCGCTCTTGACGGTGCGGCGCATGGAGATGCGACCGCCGGAGAAGCCAACTTTGCGAACAAGCTCATCCTGCTGCTTCAGGGTAGTCTGGCCGACGAAAGCAGATTGTTGAATCGCAGAGGCTGCCATCGATCGCTCACTCGATCTCTTAATTTCTTGCTTGTGCTGCGCTGGTAAATGGGCGGATGGATGGATCGATGAACGCGGAGATGGGGGGTTTTAATAGAAGCACGGCGGAGAAGTTCAAAGACAGCGGATGAGGATGCTGCCACGTCACCAGGAGCCTTATTGGTCTTCCCTCGCAGCATGATCTGATTTCTCATTGCAAAAAACCAACCGCAAGGAGCCACGTGGACTCAAAATCTCCTTACCGGGCCCACACGATCTGCTTACCACCCATATATGATATGATAATTGATAGAGAGACGGTCGCGGACTAGCTATCTGATATCTCAGGATTCTGTAAAGATCGGTTTATTACCCATGTAATGTAATGTTGTCATGCGTTCTGCATTTTTACGACGTGGTTTTGCGTAAAAATCAACCGGACGCAGACCACATCTACAAAAGTTGAATATGTTACGGTGCTTTTTGCAGCCTCATTTCGAATTATCATAAACGTAATCCAAACATTAGCATAAAACCTCACGTCAAGCAAGCCTCGGGCTCCAGATTGCGCCTTATCGTTAATAATTCATATACATGCGAAGATGGATCACTTTTGCTAAGCCTAGGGTTCCAAACATGTCTTTCTTACAAATAATTCGAATCAAAGATCCAGCTCCTTCTTCAATTGTAGGGACTGCATCAATCTCAGTTGTCGACAGATTAGGGTAGAAACTTGAAATAAATTTCCATTAAGGTTTCGGCTGAAGAATGATGGTAAAAACTATTGTTCATTGTTCATAGGGACATTAACCATTTTACATGCGTATGTATACGATACAAATGATAGCTATCGGGAGATAAAAATAAGCATCGGATATGCAGTAGAATATTGTATGTATTGAAATCAAATGCCCCTACAAAATTAATCATACGGTCTGGGAAAATGGATGACTTTGAAAGTATAGATTGGAAAGTGGTCATCCATTAAAAAGATAGCTGCTAAGTCTTCAAATGTATGTATAGAATATATGTATATGCACCCTAGTAGGAAAACAAGAGTGCAGAATTGAGGAATTATCCGGTCAATAGCTCCTCAAACATATATGGAGAAGTGGAGTATTCCATTCTGAAACATTGATCTACACTTTTACGTTACTATCTCTAATAACCATAGTATTGACCAGCATTTACGATCACTTTTTCTCCACAGCAAAAAAAATGGTGAACTCCTCTTTGCCTAGATTGATGTATTATCATTTCCTCTTTTTTTATTTCTTATTTTTCTTTAGCTTGTCATAATATAATTTGACTGTGCAAAGCTTGTTACGTCGTTCATGATATTGAACCCTAAATAGGATCTTACTCTTTTTTTATATAGGTATTTACTCGTGAGCAATGTTTGGTGGAACATGTGGTCGAAGCTAATTCACTTGTAATTGATAAGTGGGACTTGCACAGACTTGTACAAAGATTTATTGCTCTTATACTATTGTTGATCGTTTTATACTCTTGTGTTATATTATTGGTTAACAGTGAGAATCAGAGATACAACGCTGCATTTCTCTTCTTTCAATTACATCCTTTTATGGGTTACCTTGTTTTATTAGTTCTGGCAATTTTGTTTTAGAAATAATTCTGGCAAGGGTTCATGAATCCTTTCGACAGACTATTATCTATGATAATCGATCGAACAATTCTATTGCAAAAAGAAAAAATAAATACTTAGTCAAGAAACATATCCTTTCTCCTCTCTCTCACAGGAAAAAAGAAAGTCCTCCTCAAAAACCTAAAGGCCGACGTAACAAGATAAGAATGTAGAATCAATAGACTCGTATACTCCACCGCGTTAATCCTGATAAAAGATTATTCTTTGACCATGCTATGATCAAGGCACTAAAACTAATATGAAAAATGCATCCTCACCTTCACAAAAACTAATACATGAAACAATCTCCAACA
This sequence comes from Xerophyta viscosa, assembly GCA_002076135.1. Taxonomy (NCBI): domain Eukaryota; kingdom Viridiplantae; phylum Streptophyta; class Magnoliopsida; order Pandanales; family Velloziaceae; genus Xerophyta; species Xerophyta viscosa. Next base: position 988,784 of record MJHO01000083.1, read on the forward strand.
AATTACTACCAGAACCACCCTTTTTTCGTTTCACTCATTCCAGTCAAGCTTCATGTTACAACTTTTGGCATCTTCAGGAACTATGGAATAGTGATATTTAGAGGCAGTCTAATCATCGCATTCTATAAATTCAATTGAGCAATTATATACTCTTCTCGCAAAACAGCATTATAAGATGACACCGTTAGAAAAACAACAGCTCGGGGGAAAATGGAAAACCTTACTGAAGGGCAGCTGGTTGTTCATTAGTGATTTTGGTTTTGCTCAAAATGCCCTTACCAAAATAGTCAGCAATGACGGAAAATCCATCCCTTGAACTCTTCAGCTGCTGGAAGAACCTAATCTGGTCACTGGCATTCTGCTCCAGATTTCTTTTAGTCTCCAAAACAGATCTGTATTCAGGGGCACACTCGGGGCACTCTTTCTCATTATCACCAAGGCAACGGAGGTGAAATGAGTGCATGCACATGAAATGCACCGCAGGAAGGTCAAGAGTGAAGGTACAAGCTGTGCACTTGCTAAGCTGAAAAATCTTCGCATTAGTCCTAAGGTCTTCAATTTCCCTCCTCATTGTAACAGTCTCTTCCTGCACATAGATAAACAACAATTTAAGCTGCAATCGCGGTACTAAACCTACCGCAATTTCTTCCAACATGACAAACTGGCATACCGAGCCTCACTTGATCAAGTGGCATTAAATCTCAGCAATTTAGAATGTTGGGCTGTACGCACATGTAGAAGTTAGGTGCAGGCAGCACAAATAAGAAAGCTAGGGGTAGATGTACGGACATACAATTAAGGATCAAATTACAATGAAATGATAACGGGAAAAGTTTGTGTGGCGCCAAAAGATAGCAAAACGACATAAATCACTTGAGGTGGTTTGGAAGATGAACCACATGTTATAAACTGAAAGAGCAGTAATCCAAAAACCAATGCAAAAAGGCATGCCATTATAAGACTCAGCTCAGATGCATGTATCAACATGGCAACACTGATTATGCTTCTGTATGCCAAAAAAAATAAATTCTTACGGAATAACACACAAGAACATAATTGATGTCCAAGATCATCTATCTCTTCAACATTTTTGCATTCCCAGCAGAAAATAATGTGTATAGAATAGGTAAAGTTAGGCTGTTATGGGACTATCCCAAGGAGACCAATGGATACTTTCACAAAGGATTGAACATCTAGGGACGTATGCCAGAGAAAAATGGGTGAGATTCCAAGAGTATAATCTTTAGTGTTGTATCTTTTACCTAGAAATTAACTTTATCCATCATAAATTGCGTAGCTGATCTCAAATAAGCATAACCAGAATTCCGGTAAATAGAAGTTGCAGTATTCAATTTTCATGAGAGAGTTAAGAGTGATGAAAGAACCAGAGATTAGCACTGATCTCGAAATCTAACCTTATACTTATCAATTGCCTTGCGATCATCTTCTATCAGCTTAGTCTCCTCTTCAAGCTTACGGGCTATATAATCTTTGACGACAGAGAGGGTCAAGCAAGGATTCTTGGACAGCGTTTGGAGAACAACAACAGGAGGCAGTATATCATCCCTCTCAATGTAAGTTAGGACCTCCTTAACTTCTTTAGAACAATCTTCTCCAAGCTCACCAAAATACTTAAGCAGATCACCCCAGAGAGTTGGATCTCCCCCATGACTTGAATCCCCGAGCTTCTCGCAGCATGCTATCAATCCTTCATGATCATGAGCCTGCATATAGCATGCTATTACTTCTTTATAAAGCTTCATCTTCTCATACAAGAACAATAGGCCCTCCTTAAATGCGTTCATTTCGCAAAGGATAACAGCGAGATCAACATCATACAAAGGATGCTCCATGTCAGGACCCCATGCACTCTTTAGCAAAGCCAGTCCTTTGTGGTATCTATCCAGGCGATCCTTCTCTTCTTTAGTATCTTTCTTCTCAACCTTTATGCGGCCCTGTGTTGCAGACCCGTTAGCCAATTCCTTGGAGCTTCTAAGTTTAGTTGTCCGTCGATTATCAGTACCACTTTCTTGCGATAGCGAGGGAAAGTTAAGCGTCTTAGACAAATACAACTCTAGAAGAGTGTTGTGAATTTCTACTTGAGCAGGTGAATCTTTCACCTTGTCAACATACTTCTCAAGAAACTCCATCAGAGACTTGGGGCTGTGAACAAAGATGTTGATGAAGTCCATCGGTGATGGCAGCAAATGGAAGAGTACACCATTGGAGGTATTTCTTTCTGTTGATTGTCCATCATCTGTGCAGATCCTCAGAAGTATTTCAATGGTCTCACCTGGTCGATGTTCCACAAGAATTTTACCATACTCCTTGATGGTAGCACCAGCTTCACTGGGTTCGAGACTGCAAATGTACTGCAAAGCTTCCTGGTAGTTACCAAGGTCCTCAAGCAAGATCTTCAAGTACCATTCATGTCTCTCGGCCTTTTCCGCAACGTACATTGCATGCTCATAATACCCACCGGCACGGCAAACTCTTATGGCTGTTTCAACATCGAACTTGTGTCCATCATCGCCTTTGATGAACTGATTCAATTTGTCAACATCTTTCAACTTGGTGTAGCAGTTAAGCAGCAAGGTTGTGTGGTCTTTAGATGCCAGTCCTCTCTCATGCAGCTTCTCGAGGTAATTGGTAAGATTGTATATGCGCTGAGCATCCAGAAACTTCTGAATGACATACGATGGTTCTAGATGGCCAATGGTCTGGATGTATTGAGCCATCGCTTCATCATAGTCCTGCTTTCCATATAGATGGTCACCATATTTTCGAAGCACTTCAGCTGTAGCTGCCGCATCTGCCTGCTGGCTGTGAACAAGATTGATGGCAACTGTGTACAAATTTTTCTTAAAGAGCATGTCCAACTTGCTCTCCATATCCTTTTCTCCAATGCATAAAATCTTCTTATCGCTCATTATGAGGATAATATAACCCCACTCACAAAGCATATGCGAAACTTGTCCAACGACCATGCTGTGAGCTATCAAACGATTCTTGAGATCATAAACATTGAATGTGAACTTTCCGGTCCTTCCATCAGCAATGACACATAGAAGATACCCGCGGAACCATCCTAGAAACTTTTTGTCACCCTCAAAAGCCCAACAAGGACCTCGACCGTCTACCTCATAGAAGTACACAGCTTCAGGACGGCCAATTATAAGATCCTGCAATCAGTTTACCAAACACATGTCTAATATCAACGTTAAAAGCTACATATAATGCCACCGCAACTATTAATGAGACAACGTTCAGGAAAAAAAGAAGAAAGAAAGCGCAATATAGTCAAACTTACTAGGCGATCACTCATGGCGACGGCATTGGTATCACAGCCAATCTGATCAAGTGTCTGCCTTCTGGGCGGTTGATCATGCAAGCTGAAGAGGGTGATGGACGAGGTAGTGACGGCGAAGAGCTGAGTTGCTCGGCCTTCAGCCCGGAAACCTAAGCCAGTGACAGGTGAAAGGCCCTCCACCTGCAACTTGAATCTTGTAATGCGTTCGCGTGGGATATCACCCTTGATGCAGTAAACACAGCCGTTTTCAAGGCCAATCGCTACCAAGAGTATGGGAGGAGCTTCCTCCAGTACAGAAAAGCACGTTATCTGCACAAACGGAAAAGTTTTCTGATGAATCAATCAACCCCGCAAGAGACTGTAACTTGTAAATAAGAAGTATCTGGATAAAGAATTGAGTACATTGGAAGGAGGGAACTGGTTGGTGAAGATGCGAAGAATCTGGAGGCAGAGGGGAGCCATGGTGCTGGAGCCCTCTGGCTGCATCTTGTCCAGGTCGAACAGCTTCAAACAACGGGAACTGCTACTAGATGATGATGATGACGCCTGTTGCTGCTGCTGCTGTTCATCTTCCCCCACGGTCACTAACAGATTGCGTTGCTGAACGTGGATGGATGGATGGACCAAAGAAATAATAAAATCAAATCAACTCAAGATCAAATCAGATGAAATAAGAAAGAACGAAGTAAATACCTTAAGGTGTTGGACGAAGGACAGGGAGGCGAGGTGGGCCTGGAACGTAAAGAGAAGCTTGAAACCGCGATCGAGGAGGCTGACTGTGCCGTCGTCGCATCCGACTGCGATCCTGCCGCGGCCGGCCGAGCAGCACGCGATGTTTCCCTCGATGTCGGGGGGAAAGGCGGCAGGAGTCTTGCCTGCGGCGGAGGAGGTGGCGGAGGATTTCTCCTCGAAGAAGTCGAACTTGCGCCATTGATACATCTTTTACAGAATCATAGACAAATTACGCGATAAGAGAGAGAGAACGAGAACTGAGAATCGCTGTCGTGCCGTGGATCATCTTCTTTAATCTCTCGGATCTTCTTCTCCGCGCTGTGGAACTTTGATGAATAGATGGAATTCTTAATTGTAATAATATATTTTGATTAAAAATCGGTCCTGCCCTTGGGCCGGATGCTGCCCTTTGTTTACCGCAATTTATTTATCGAAAAAGATAGGTCATATATATTTTTAACTAAATTTATTAAGTTTATAGTTGGATAATTTCTAATAGTTTATGTCAAGTTCATGACAATATCAAGTCAGAATTTTACTATCCGATCAAATTCATATTTAATACAAGTAATATAATTTTGATTAGAAGACGGAGGATGTACTTGATAGTAGTACGTTGAATAATTTATATATAATGTATAATAGAATATCTAAATTTAAGTTATATAATATATCTAGTAAATTAGATTATTAAGCAGTTTATTGACGGTAAAAGTCAAAATTAGGTTATTATTATATACTATTTCTCACAAAGTGTGCGGCAATAAACTACTAGATTGTAAAATTCCAAAATTTCCCAATATTCTTAGACTTGTTACATCACAACATAAACCAAAATTCAATCACTCCATACCATCTCCAAGGACGAGCCTTCAATACGGCCTTCTCTTTACCTGATCAAAATCTTCAAGCCTTCTCATACGTGTGTTCGGCACGCCGCATTTCTCGTACTGCCGCCACATCGTTAGGTAGACTATTAGATTAGTAATCTATTTTTTCGAACTTCAATTTATCAGTTAAACTTCGTATCGAGTTTGCAGGATTAATGATTAAACTTTCAAACTTCAATTTAATCGATGTGATCCGTATCGTGTTTTATCGATCATTATTTTTCCTAATTAAAACTTCCTTTCTCTTGAATTTGATTGTATTTTAATTTTATATTAACATTTGTTCATACTTTTGTTTCGTTTTCTCTGGATTTTATTTTGCTTCTTGACATGAATTATATTTTAAACAAATCTTTTATGTTTATATCATTTAATCTTATAATAGATAGTATAATAATATCATTAGTTTTATTATTTTTAAATAAAGTTTCGTATTTTGTACAGTTGATTAGTCGAACTAGTTTAGTAGATGATCCGATAGAGCGAGGAGCTCCCTTAAACGGCCGAACTCAATTTTTAGAAAGACGATGGGCTGCTTAACAAAAGACAACTGATTGTCGGCCCACATATCCATCATCCACACTTCGGTATTTATATTACAAACGAACAGTGTGTGTGGTGTCGAGTGAAGTGGCTGCCCTCTGCCACGTTGAGCGCACGACAATAAAAACACTGCCTGCGTTAAACAATCAGCTATTATCCGTCCATCCATTATCTTTTCTGCTTCTTCTTCTTCTTCTTCTTCTTCTTCTTCTTATGCTTCTTCCAATCACGAGCACAAACAAGATCACCGATCGGCGCATATAGACATACATATTTTTCTAACTATATTTATATGGAGGCTGCTTCTCCAGTACTCGGTCTTGTATCTCTTCCTCGACAGCCGAGAAGGAACCCCCATCTCCTTTTGATCAGAAGAACAGCAAGGCTTCCTACGACGACGACCCGAGCTCTTCAAGAGGCTGCTTCTTCAGTACTTGGTCTTGTATCTCTTCCTCGACAGCCGAGAAGGAACACCCATCTCCTTTTGATCAGAAGAACAACGAGGCTTCCTACGACGACGACCCGAGCGCTTCAAGAGGCCCCCGCAGCCGCTACTTCCGTCGAGATCACCTGGCAAATCATCGTCGGCTCTATAGGTTAATTAGCAGCTAACCATTTATGCAACACTTAAATTAAACCATCGCATCTTTCTTATTAACAATCGCCGATTTCAGCTGGTATTACGCCCTTCCTGGTTGCCGCGGTGGAGTTCAGCAAGCGAATTGTGAGTCACTCTTTTTTTTGTTCCCCCCTAGACTAAGCCGAAGAATATAAAGAGAGCTTCCACCCAGTTGGAGTATAGCTCGTGCCGCCTGTGGGTATACGGTTACTATTCCCTACCAATACAATTTGCAAACTCTCTCCTTCCACTACAGAGCTATTATATTGCCACGCTGGCTGATCAGTGAAAGTGCTTAAATTCTCACTCGATTTGCAGTTAATTATGATATGCTTACCAAATGACGGAGTTCTTCTTGGATGTTACTTCTGCTCTTTTTTGGTTTCCTCTCCCGAAACTGAATGGTGATTTGTTCCATTCACAAGCTCAATAAATCTATCCATGGCAGTACTTTTAGATATTTGCCTGTTGGGTGAAATGAGCGCATACGCTTAGAACTAAGGAGCTACCATATACTGCTGCAATAAAACTCTTCAATAACAAAAATGCGTACTACTGTTAATACACGAGTAACAAGTAACACGTAAACGCATCGTTGTTTTTGTAGGCAGCACAAAGAAAATGTAAAGTCTGCAGCGGATCTGGACTAGTTCGAAAAGATAAACACTATGCTCGCTGTCCTGGATGCGGTAAATTTGATTTTGTATTCATCTTCCTTCATATGTTTTTCTTAGTTCACTTATTGAAATCTCGCAGGTGGGTTTCTTCCATGGCAATCATGGAAAAGGTTCTTTACAGGTTGATATCAGGATGAATGCATGGATGAAGTTGCCGACAAGCCTGTCAGAGACAAATATTTACTAATTAAATAAATAGCAGATTCAGAGTTTCATGGAGAATTGTGTAAATGAAATGCAGATAAAGCAGTTGCTCTTCACTTAATTGAATACAAGTTACCTCCCTTCTCTCATTAAGATTCAACTTTTGCGTAGGCTACCTCCATCCTGTCTTTAACATTCAACGGTCCCGAAAGAGCAATACGTGCTACTAGTACATTCTTCTGTGCCATGGTACATATATTTTGTGCCAACCAAAATATATACCAAAAGAAAAAACCTTCCTGAGAATCTAGGTGGCAGGACATAGAAACATAAGCTGCTCGTGATCTGGAAAATCCACTTAATCAAGTAAAACAATTCACAAAGATAAAACAAAAGGGACTACCAAAACAGGTTCGCCTATCTTCTCCAAGCACAAGGCTGGATAATCACAACGTTTACCTTTAGTTTTCTTTTCAGTTTGAGCCACAAGTGAGCTCATTTAGTAAGCAGTGTAAATGCTAACAAGATAATGACCACCATGAGCAACACAGCGGGAAAATCGTACCAAAAAAATAATGCAGGAATGTTAAATATCATGAAATTCAGGTCTAACAATGAACTCAACCACAGTCATGCTAACAGGCCACAGCCACAAGTTAGCATTGAAAGTATAAACTTCCAATAGTTGCATTCTCAGAAAATGCACATAGTTGAATTGAGGTAATAGAGAATGGTATTCTACCTATAAAGCAGTCCCCAGGACTTTTAAGTTAAGGATGTCATGCCGATCCCTATCCCACTCCGAATTTAAAATAATCTCATATGCTTTGACAAAACGATTACAGCGCAGTATGTAAAAGAAACACTAACAAAGAAAGGCAAAGTCACTTCTAATCTTTCAGCTTAGGCAGACAATAAATTACAGGAAAAGAAAATTAAGAAAGAAAAAAAAAAAAGAGCACGGCTTAATAAGACATCAAACAGGAGATCATAAGGACATATAGATCAGGTTGCATCAAAATAGGTATGGTCAAGTAAAATTAACTGCAAAGTTAAAAGGCACCAATATATCATGACGCTCAACTTCTTTAAAATTAAATACTATATTACCAAAATACTTAAGAACAACATATTTCATGGTGTACCACCATCAACGAGAATCCACAAGGTATTTGGAGACCATCTTTTAGAGATGAAAAGTAGTCATCATTTCCAAATGCCAAAACAAATAAGTTCCATGACAGGCCCTAAAGTACAGACTGGGAAAGAAATAACTAGAAAATAACTACAGTTTAAAGAGCAGAAAGTAACTATAGTTTAAAGAACACAGAAGCAGCCTGTTAGTAATACTAGGGATATATAGATGGGTTATAAGAACTTGCGACATCCGGTAGTGAGTAATTATAGGACACTGGCTTCTCATAGAAACCAGAGCCTGCACCATGCTCAGGCTGATACGAGGCAGAGCCTGCACCATGCTCGGGCTGATACGAAGCAACAGCTGCACCATGCTCTGGCTGATGATACAAAGTGGAACCTGAAAGGTGCTCAGGATGATGATACAAAGCAGGGCCTGCATGGAGCTCAGGCTGATACAAATGTGATATGGATGGACTTGCACCCAGGCTCAGGGGTGCTGCAGGCAGATTTTGCCCACTACGACCATAGAGAGGAGCGCTTGCAGTCAAGCCATAAGAGCCAGCCATACGCATATGAGGAGCATGGTCGGCATATAGGAGCTGAGGCTGAGCCTGAGCAATCGGCCTAGCTGTTTGTGAAGCAAAACGAGTTGATGCATTCTTAAACGACCGAGAACGCTTGTTAGATTCCCGCTGCTTCTGCCGACCAGATAAACTAGTTGATGCATTCCTTAAAGGCCGGGAACGCTTGTTAGGTTCCTGCTGCTTACCCTTTGAGTTTGAGCCAGCAGCAGGTGCATTTCGTTTCTTATTTGCTTGCTGCTGCTGCTCCAATTCAGCAAGTCTTTTCTCAAGACTGTCTGGTGGATACTCAGATTCTAGCTTGTTCTCCTCAATCACTTTGATTACAGATTTCAAAGCGCCGATCTCTTTCGCAATTGCATCATTCTGTGCCAGATAAGACACAAGCTGAAGCTTCAGACTAACGAGACTGAAGACCCTATTCTGTGAAGGTTTAAAGAAAGTCAACACATACCTTAGATTGGAGGGAATTGTTTCCCTTCTTCTGTACTTCTTGTGCAACTTTTTCAATCTCTTTTACGTATTCTTTCAGTAGAGGAACTGGAGGAAATTTCTCCAGTAAATTGAAAGCACAGACATATTTAACAGCATCCAGTTGTTTCCCCTTACTGCACAATTTCTGAATGAGGTCTGCCACAAGCAAAAATGCTTGTTGGTGTCACAATCACCCAACCTAGAACTTTGTGCAAATAACTGGAGCTAGCATCTCATGAAAGTGCCATTTAAAGAAAAGTGGGGAGAGATGCTATGTCAAGATATCATGATCACATCAATATAAACGAAGCACAGATAGCAGTAGCCAGCAGGTTAGGAATTAAGATCACCTGGTGCTTATACCCTACCATAACATACCCGGCTCCAACGCGCGCCCGCCCCCACCCCCCCCCCTCAATCATAAAAAAACAAAAAAAACCTACTTTCCCACATAAGGAAGTCAGCATAGCATATTTCAAAAGAAAAAAATAAAAATCTATTAAATGGGTGCCACACCTACTTCAATACTTAATTCATGAGAATACAACATACACCTTTCTTTTTCCAGAAAGAAACCGGCAGCTTATTATCAAGGTAGATCGTTAGCTATTCCGCAAAGCATGACTGATAACAAACTGCAAAAAAGTCACAATTCTTGTTCTCTGTTGCATGGATACAAAAGTAAGAATAACAAGAGACCTGACAATAAATAGAGGCTCAATATAAGCGTAGAAGCTGATTCTTATAATATTGGATGAAAACCAACTGTTATGGGTAAATTTCCCAGGCAAGACTCATTTTCTGCAATTCGATATTTATTCATGTCAAACTCTACGGATCCATGCAATTTCTTCATACTTCCACCTTTAACGGATCACCTCTCTCCTGAAATTAATAGCTATTACAACCTATGTTTGATTTTTGTCATATATATATATATATGTATATATATATATATATATACATATATATGTATATTTAAAATACCATACAAATCATATATGTATATATATAATATACATATATATATATATGTACATATATATATATATATATATATATATATATATATATATATATATATATATATATATATATATATATATATATATATATGTAGAAAACCCATATCCATCCCTAGATTTTTTAGGCAACTCTGAACTACTTCTCCTGGAATACGGTCTAATTCTAAAATCAGATCCCACACTAACTCTTTTTCTCCAATTTCATGTATGGCTATCAGAACATAAGATCTATCCCTTGGCCCTACCCTTCTAAACAAACAGGTGTAGCTCTTGTACTACCCTTACATTCCCAACACTAGTACTACATCACTTCCTCTCCCTCCCATCTAGTATACTCCAGTTCTCTAAATGGACATATAGTGTCCGGTGCATATACATAACCTATAAAATTCTACTTGTTGGCTAGTTGTCTCCTTCATTTACAAAGATATAATACGAACAAATGGAATATGGTTGTATTGTTTGGGATAGCAATGCAATGCATGATGTTACCACATATGCTGTTATCAGGGAGTGCAAGGGTCTTGCAGAGGTCAATGGTCTGCTTCCTCCTGGGGACAAGAATGATTATGTCAATGATCTCATCTACATTGAATTCATTCATCAACTTGAATGTAGTGATGAGCTGCAAAAAAGCCAGGGCTTCAATTGCCAAATTCTCCCCGCCAGCTGAACTTGTATTCTTGGGCTTCCATTGAAGGGAGAGCTGGCGGGCCTTGTCCTTGACGTTGTCTTGGATGATGAAGGGGGAGATGGCGAGGAGGCGGTCAAGGAGGAGAGTGCACGTGCGCATGTAGGCGGCCGCGTCCTCGGACGCGTGTCGTTCTTGCACAGCTCGAAGGACGAGGTCGGCGGGATCGGATGCGGATCGGAGCGCGGAGGCCAGTTCTTCTTTGACGGCGTTGAGATCCTTGCGGTGTTTGACAACGTAGGCGCGGAGGGCAGGGGCGTCCATGCGAGCGCAGACGGACGACAACCTGCCCTCCAGTTGGGACTCTTCTTCTTTGGCGAGGAGTGCTTTGAATCGGTTTTCGATGGCGGCATCGAGTGCGGCGTAGTGCTCTTCCAGGTCATTCCATTGGAGGATGAAAGAGCTCAGCGCCGACGAGTGCGCCTGCAAAGCCTCCAGCGCCGCTCGCAGCTTCTCCTTCTTCTCCGGGATCGACTCTATCGCCGCCGTGATCGTCGCCGTCGCCTCCATCTCCAATCGATCCAATCGATCCAATCGATTGATTCCTAATTATGCTGCTGCTAGGAAGAAGGGGGAGAAAATTTGGATTAGAACCCAGAGAGTGAGAGCGGGGATGACGCCTCTTTTTCTATCTATACACACACAGACACGGACCCGGATCGCAGACCCAATCAATATGTGGATCGGAACGGACCCACCCTAAACTGGGTTGGCGATTAGGTTCACCGGGTCCGTCTAACCTATTAAGATTGTGGCGACAACACCCCAAGCATAAATGAAAGATTATATTCGTAGTGAAAACAGCAAGAGAAATAATATAGATATTGTAGACACCCCATTTTGTCCAGATTATATTTTACAAAAAATAAAAATAAAAATAAAAAAATAAAAAATAAAAAATAATAATAATAATAATGCAGAAAAAAAAAAGAAAAAATAAAAACAGAGCAGGAAACGGCAATTTAATTGAATCTCATTGGTTGCATAACACAGAACGGCGATTTCAGCAAATAGAATGTGCTTTATTAATGCGTTATATAACGCAGAACGGCGAATTCAGCAAATCAGAATGATTTTAACATGGGACAAAACACAGAACATTGCAATGGTCAATACGAACTCGCCACGTCATCTTTCTGACGCGCGCGATCCAGACCGCGATCGTTTGTAAGTTGAGTGGAAATCGTAACGGTCGTCAGTTACACATTATCCTGTTTAAATCCGAGTAATTACATACATGACATAAATGAAAAAATTAAAGATGACTGTATCAGTTACAAATTTGGAGAGGGTATTTATATCCGTATTTGGGAGAATAGAGGGGGGCTAAAAAAAAAAAAAAAAAGGAAAGTAAAAAAAAACAGAGAAAGAAAAGAAAGAGAGAGAGAGAGAGAGAGAAGAGGTAGTGCCTCTCAATCGGCGCACTAACATCGACAGACCTACAGCCGGTGCTTGCTCTAAAGTTGGTTTCTTAACGCTCTAGCTCGACACCGCATCAAAGCAACCCATCTACGACGCGGAGCCGTCACCGTCGTCGGCCGTCGCTTCACCTACACGAATTTCAACTCCGATTTCAAGGTACACGTTCTCAAAACCTTCTACGCATCATCTTGGCATATTAGAAAACTCGTTTCGACGCCGTGGCTTCGCCGGCGGCGAGCCATGACGCCGGAAAATAAAAAATAAAATTATCACCGAAATTGCACCCCCCTATAACTTTCTATAGAATCGTCAAAAGAAAATTTAGACACCGCCATTTGGAATACGAGAATAGTCCCGACCACACACCTTAATGTGTGATCAACATTAAAATATATAAAAAAAAAATCAAAACAAGCCGTCCGCGGCGGCCGGCGCAAGCACCGGCCGCAAGCTCCGCGAGCAAAGCTCGCGGAGAAGATGAGACCGGACGACCGGCTAAGCCGGTCACGCGCGAATTTAAATTCGCGTGGACCCGGGTCCAGCCCAGGCGTGTCCGCGCCTGGGCGCGAGTCGCTTAGACTCGCGGGTCGGACCATTCCGGTCCGGCCCAAGCCAAAGTAGGCAATTTAAAGGCCTATTTTATTAAAAATCTAATTTAATCCATTTTAAATCTAATTTTCTGTAAAAAGCTATTAAATATAATTATTATTTAATTAGAAATCATAGGAATAAGTATATGACACGTATTTACATATATTCGGAAGAGATGGACATTTCTCCGAAATAATTTTAATTGAAGAGTCAAGGAAAGCGATGGATATTGCTTCTTTCTCGATATTACATGACATATATTTATTTCTAATTAGATAATAAAAATTAAATTTAAATTATTTATTTATTTATAACTAATCAATGAAGCATAATTCGATAGTTAAAAATAATTACACTGGGAATGAGATGGATATTTCTTCCCCCTCAAATAAAAAACGTTACATTAGATATTTTAAAATACAGAGGATTCGGTGGATACTGGTTCTTGAAAATCACAATCTTAACGAACAAACGGGTAGTAGGTGGACACTTGCAATCCGAATTCACAATCGGAGGTGGACACTCCCGATTAAAATAATACGATAAACACATAATTTTAATAAATGGGTAGTAGGTGGACACTTACAATCCGAAATCACAATCGGAGGTGGATACTTCAAAAATCTAATAACTCAAGTCATACTAAAAAATATCACTCATAATAACAACCGGGCGATGATGAGGAAACGGAAACGCGCTGAGCCCTATACACAAAAATTAAAATTAATTTTGCGTAGTATTTTTATTTTTTATTTTTAATATTGTCAAAAGCATGCATATTAGTAAATCATAATTAAATATGCGCATATAGATAATAGAGATCTGACTTGTTTTCAATTATAAGGAATTAAGGGTCGGAATGAACTTTAATCTAAGACAAAATAGGAAAGTGATGGATCATTACTTTTTCTAATTTGTTTAACATATTTAAAATTAAAAGAGCCACAAATCACCATGGCAATAGAGAAGCATTTAATAGAAACAAGAAAAATGGATAAAATACAGTCTGGGAATATATATTTTCTAATTATGTATGATTATATCTTTATGGCTCATCATGGATGATAGAGAAGAGTGAAGTGGATACTATACTCTTTTGTTCATATTGAATAGATAATTAATCAATATGCACATAATTAATAATAATTCATGCATATATGTTAGAATATAAATCCAAAATTATTGTAATCATCTATAGAGTACCCTCTTTCGAGGGGCGCTGTGGGGGTGTACTGTCTTCCCCACACGTAACCGACGAGCGAACACTAGAATCTCAATGTGTCTTATCCGATTTCCTAGTTTTCCATAAAAATTAGGTGGCGGCTCCAAAACTTTCTTTTCTTCTCCGGAGGAAGGTCGTCAACAGATATAAAAAAGATATTCCGACCTTTAATTCTTAAAGGTTAATATCAACAAAAATCCTTACGTTGTATAAGGATTTTCATGCAAGCCTTGTGTTAGTATATCTCATAACAAACATTATATGGGCTAAAGATAGTAATTATAATATCTGACCTTTATCGGGTGGGTAAATCTGATGCAAGCCTAGGTTACAAGAGAGCTGTCTAAGTGCTAGATCATTACTTTCTTGCATACCTTATGCATTCCTAGGTTACGAGAGATAGCAGCATAAGTGCTAGATCATTATTTTCATGCATACCTTATGCATTCAAACACCGCCAATTACCTAATCATAAACATCCATAAGCACAAGCTTTGGGACTGTATTGTAACTGCCCTACAATGGTGCACTTGGCAAGAGTACAATAACGCTTATCTCTTAATAAAGTGTGTAGTATTGGTGATATGAGAAATGTTCTCTACCCTTAAGATGAAGACAAAAAGTTGTGCACATAATTTAGTCTATTAGAAAGTTGTGCATCATTCTAACTATTTTGTTATGTCATGGCAGATACAATCTCCTCTTGGAAGATGTTAAGAAGGGAAACAGTCTTCTGGAAGAGACTAATAAGCAAAACAGAAACTCTCAAGGAGTTGAAGCGACTGTAAGGTACAGAACTTGAGCCAATCTATCCTATGTTAGGGTGACCGACAGTATTAAGCAAAAACTCGGTCGCAAGCACACCTCTCTTTGCATGAACAAATAAGTTTTACCACACCATAATATCACAAGCACAATAGTAAATACTATGAGACACCGAAATTTTTCGTGGAAAATCTTGACGAGGGAAAAACCACTGGATGATCAGCACCCATCGAAATAATCTTTCACTATGTTAAAATAGTAGGTTTATAATGTTCTCACTAGTTTGCCTAACTAGAGGATTACAACTATCTAAGAGAGCATCATAGATATGACATTCACCACATAAACCATCACCTAACACACAGGTGTATTACAAGAGAGATTAGAGGAATTTTTATCTAGGTTTTGAGGAGAAGATGGACTCCTAATACTTCACTTGAATATGCTGGATGATAGGATTGAATCACATGAGCATCTTCTTTATTCTTTCTTTTTCTCTCACAATTTATCTCTCCCCTTTTTCTCAAAAACAAAGAGCTGGGCTGGATGGATTTTTTAGGGATGAAACAGTGTGCTCCAGAAGCTCTATGGACCTCTCTCTCTCTCTCTCTCTCTCTTCTCTCTCTCTCTCTCTGTGTGTGTGTGTGTGTGTGTGTGTGTGTGTGTATGTCTTGGCTGTTTTGAAGCTCAAGAAATTAGAAAACATAGGTGGGTCCCAGTATCTCTTGCTTTGTTTTTTAATTTACTTGGAGTTGCTGGGCATTTAGACTAGGCTTGGCAGCACCTCCATGTAGGAGGGATTAGCCCAACAAATCTCCCCATCCCAACTACATGGAGGTCTCTACCGTTCATGTATTCGCTCTATATAGAGCAAGCTTCTCCGAAGGTAGAGTTTTGGTCATCATATCTGCGGCGTTCCCGTCGGTATGGAACTTCTCAAGTTGAAACAACTTCAACTCTAATGCATCACGAATTCAGTGATATCTCACATTAATGTGCTTCGATCTCGAGGGAAAAGTCTGATTCTTACATAGATGAATAGCACTCTGACTATCACAATAAATGGTGAGATTTTCTTGTTTCAAACCTAACTCTTGAACTTTTTCATCTATAAGAGCTCTTTGCAAGTCTCGGTAGCTGCGATATATTCTGCCTCTGTGGTAGAAAAAAGCAACACATGAAGCTTAGAATGCCAAGACATAGCTCCCCCTACAAACTATTAGGATCGATTATATTTTGGTGGACTCACTCAACTCACAATGTAGAGGAAAGGAGGAACACAATATTTTTCTTTATTTTCTTTTCTATTTGCTTGCATATAATGACTAAAGTCATTGATATTTATATCCACTTACAAAACTCTTTGCATAACTCCTACATAAGTAACTCACACATTACATGCATCATAACTCTCTACTAACTCTAGGGCTGAGCATTACCCGAACCTACCCGAAAAACCGAACCGAACCGATCCGAACAAAGTCAAAATTTCAGGTTCGGTTCGGGTCGGGTTCGGTTCGGGTCGGCATTTTAATAGTTCGGGTCTATATAATTCGGTTCGGGTTCGGTAATCGAATTTCGGGTCGGTTCGGGTTGGACCCGAATTATCCTAGCGAGTCATATTTTAATTAGTTTTTCTTAGTTTTATGTGCTAATTTTTCCTTTTTAAACAAAACATTCATATTATAACTATTCGGGTCGACCCGAACCGACCCGAATCCGAATTGGTAGTGAATAAAATTAACTTTTACTATTATTCGGGTCAACCCGAACCAACCCGAACTAACCCGAATTTTAGTCGGTTCGGGTCGGTTCGGGTTGAAACGAAATTCGGGTCGGTTCGGGTCCGAATATATTCGGTTCGGGTCAGCCTTAAAATTTCGGTTCGGGTCGGTTCGGTTCGGGTTGACCCGAATGCTCAGCCCTAACTAACTCTATTAATTTCATTATGAACCACTACTATCTTATAAATATATGAGTTACAAAATACCAAAAGACATGAGTTACAATCACTAACTTCATGCTTAATTTTGGTTTAATTTCTAACATCCTCTCTTAAACCAAAATTTTCTCCATCAATAATACTAAGCATAGATCTAAGTCTCTTGAATGTATCAATCTTGAAAGGTTTTGTGAATATGTCTGTAATTTGATCTTGTGATTTCACGAACTTGACTTCGATCTCCTTGTTCTTCACATGCATGGTCAAGGATGTAATGAAACCGAGTACCAATATGCTTACTCCTTTTATGATAAACTATTGGTACTCGGTTTTATAGTGGAGGTACGAGCTCGATCAATGTGCTATAGTGGGGGCACACCCAACTATATATACAGTACCATTTTAGAAGAATGTTGTGGGGATGTATTATTTTTTCAACACGTAATTGATGAACGAGCCTGACGAAAATTTAAAACGAGTTTGACCTCTAATTTAAACATAGTTTCAAATTCACATAAGATGTAAATTTTCATTTCAAGCGACTTTCGTATGGCACTACTCGATTTGCAAAATCATTAATAAATTGGATAACTAAAATTTTTTTAAATAAAATATCAAGTCTCCACAAAATATTCTCTAGAAACTATTGTGGAAAAATTATGACATAACTTCGAATCTAAATAAATCAAAATTTTATGTGGGGTGCTACGTATGTTTTGTACTAAGCATTAATTTTGTCCAAAATTGATCACTAAATAATAATTAATGTGCAACATTATTAATTTGACGATTTTTAAATGGTTGCCAATTTATACAATAAACGCCTTCCTTTAGTTTTGTCATTATATATTTGACACAATAATATTATTTAAAAATTGCACTAATTTAGTGAGTTCTCGTTGGTGAATCAAAAAAAATCGTTATTATAATATTCTCGTAGAATAAAAATAAATTATAAAGTATTGATTTAACTATATTCTCTAATTCTAATTTAATTTTATTAAAAAATACAAAAACTATGTCTAATTTGCAGTCAGTATGGTTAAATGCATGATTTACTAAACACATAATTAGAACAACGACAATTTTGTAATAGTAACATCTAAACCTCCAAATAGAAAGAACAAGCAATTTATTTTACTGCACGTTGCTGCGGTCATGTTCTCTCGATCACGGTTAAAAATATAAATCATTATCTATTTTGATATCCATATTTGGTGCGTTGAAATTTTTATATTCATATGGTATGCATAAATGTATCATACATATATCTAATTAGAAAAATATTAAACATAAAAATTATAAATTTTGTTGATTTATAATTTTTATGTTAAAAGTTTTCTAAAAAACCGCTTGTAAATAAAATTTCTATGACTTTACATTATTAAAAATATTTAAAATAAAAAAATCATATTATTCTTGTATGCACAAATATATGAAACATATATTTAAATATAATTTTTGGAAAAATTTTTAACATGAAAATCGTAAATTCTGATAAGGTCTATAACTTTCGTATTGAAAACTTTTGAAATTAGATACTTATAAATGAGTATTTTGGGTTTGAAATTTTAACGGATGAGATATACAATTTTTATGTTGAAAATTTATTGAACAAATACTTTTAAATGAGTGTTTACGGTGTTTCTAAATACCTAACTGATTTATAACAAAATAAAATTGTATTTCGGTATGCACAACCGTATAAAATATATATCTAGAAACTAATTTTGAAAAACTTTTAACATAAAAATTATAGATTCTGATGAGATCGATAACTTTAATGTTGAAATTTTTTGAAAAAAGATATTTTTAAATAAGTGTTTTGGGGTCAAAATATTAACGAATTCAAAACATAATAATAATAATAATAAAAAAAAAAACGAACGCACAGTTAGCGGTCAAAAGTTGCTTTTTGCATTTTAAGCCTCAACATTTTAAAAATTATATTTTAATTCTTCAAATTTTGGATCCACAAAACATCTATTTAGAGATATTTTCTTGTAAAATTTTTAACACAAAAGTCGTAGCTCTCTTCAAGATCTATAATTTTCATATTGAAAGTTTTTTGATAAGATACATGTAAATGGATATTTTAACGGACGCAAAATTGAAATTTTAAAAAATCGAGGAGTTTTTTGCAAAATGTCTGGCACTGTGGTCAAACGTTGCATTTTGCATTTTAAGCCTCAACATTTGAAATTTGTATTTTAGGGTTTAGGGTTTAGGGTTTTAGGGTTTAGTGTTTAGGGGTTAGGGTTTTTTTTTAGGGTTTTGGGTTTTGGGTTTAGGGGTTAGGGTTTAGGGTTTAGGGTTTAGGGTTTTGAGTTTTGGGTTAGGGTTTAGGGTTTAGGGTTTATAGGGTTTAGGGTTTATGGTGTTAGGGTTTTTTTTTAGGGTTTAGGGTTTTAGGGTTTAGGGTTTTTTTTTTTTTTTTTGATTGTAAAAAAGTTCTTTAAACTGTCCCAAGTACAGCCCAAGCAGCGTAAGCGGTGGCTCGCGCTGATCGCCATGGCAGTGGGGGGGTTAGGGTACCCCGACCATCACATAAATAAAATAACAGTACAACCCTGGGAGGAGGACATACCCTGACCTCCCAGACTCAGTCTAAGCAACAAGGAAAGTAAACTACAACAATGGAAGGGGGACAGACCCCGACCTCCCTGACTCTGGCGATACCAAGTGAAAGTAAATACAAAAGTGAGTGAAAAAAGAAAAGCTGGGACAAACATCCCGCGATACAGTAGTGGATTCATGTCGGAAACAAAGAAACCCGTGGGTATTGCTCCTCTGTCGCATCTCGAAGTAGAATCTCCTGGAAAGCAGTATCAAGAACCTCTGGATAGTCGAAGCAGAACGAAGACCTCAACCTCCAGGCTCGGGAGGCAACCCAATCAGCATCCTGATTGCCTTCCCGATGAAGATGTGTAAGCGAGTACCTCCTGGAGCGAAGAATCTGTCGGATGGCCTGAAGATGACTGGTATAACTCACATGACCTGGCTGTGAACCATGGGCGATCTGAACAAGCATCATGGAGTCAACCTCAGCAGCTACGTGCGGTAAGCCAAGTGCGGCACAGTGCTGCAGACCGCGCAGTAGTGCCCTCGTCTCAGCCTCAGGAATAGTCGCGCCGCCGTAGAAGTCGCCGAAGAAAGAAACGCAGCGGCCCTCGGAATCTCGGATCACGCCTCCTCCTGTCCGCCTCTCTCGGAGCTCCTCGAAGACAGCCGTCTGTGTTAAGCTTGAAGCTCCCTGTCTCTGGCCGCCTCCAAGTGATCAATCGAACTTCTTTACGTTTCATAGGCGCATGGGACAGCCCATGGAACGCAAAGAAGTCTGAGTACGTCTGTAAGTGCGAGTAATCGAGCGGGTGAATCCTCGTAATCAGCTGTAGCTGAGTGATGACGCCGGAAATGATGTGCCTCGGAGTCGATCGGACATCACTAAATCTGTATCGGTTCCTCGCGAGCCATAAATGCCAAAGAACAAGGAGGGGAACCAACACAAAGATAGATCCTCTGCGCCGACTGTAGAGTAACCAGGAACCAAAAAAGCAGTGGAAGGAAGATGTCGCGAAAGACACTCCCAACCAGCTAGAGAAGTAAGTCCATACCTGGCTAGCAATAGGGCCGTGGAGAAATAAATGTGGAAAACTCTCATCCTCACCACAACACTCACAGCTCCCAGAACAATCAATCCGTCTCCTGCGGAGAACATCCACCGTAGGCACCCAGCCCCGAAGGCAACGAAGTGCGAAGAACGAGATCTTAGGGGGAATGCACGGGCTCCAGATAGTTCTAAAGATAAAGGAAGAAATATAAGAAGAGTCCACTATCGAAGCCCAAGCTGATCGAAAGGAGAAGAAACCATCGGAGGTAAGGGACCATAGGATCTCATCCCGAGGGCCGGGAGTGAGGGGAAGAGAGAGGATACGATCAAGCACCTGCACCGGAACGAGCTCTCTGAGGCGGTCATGATCCCAGCACCCATCAGTAAGTAAGTCACGAAGTCTCAGGTCAGGAGAGCCAGAAACCGGAACGCTCGTAGACAAGGGCCCGCCCTCGCAAACCATCTATCGAACCAGAAGGAAATAGGTCGCCACTCCCGATCCTCCAGAAAATGTAAGGCTCGACAAAAGCACGAATCTGGGTCAGCCTGCGCCAAACGATAGACGCATCCCAGGGGAGACCCACCTGGGACGGATGAGCTCCGCGAATATAACGATCATGCATGTAAATGCCCACAGAGAACGGCGTTCCATGAGGCGAAAACAGGCTTCATCCCAGCGGATCACACACGTCACGGAGTCCTGCGAAAACCAAGCCCGCCGGCGTCAAACGCAGTGCAGAGCAAATCCCAGCGGCACCAGTGAATCCTCCTGATGCTCTGGTCATCTCCCCACAGGAAACCCGCAAAAACAGACTCGATCTGTCGCAGGACTCCCTGCGGCGGACTCAACACCTGAAGAATATGCATGGGCTGAGAGCTCAATACAGATTTGATCAGGGTGATACGTCCCGCCAAAGGACAAATGCTTGCACTGCCAAGAGAGGACTTGCCTCTTAATCCGATCCATAAGATCAGAAAAAATAGAGGCTTTCCTCCGCCCCCTATACAACGGACAGCCCAGATACTTAATAGGCAAAGAGGAGCGAGAAAAACCGGTGGTCTCCGCAATAAGGGATGTCTGCTCAGAAGAAGCATGTCTAGAGACCACAAAACAACTCTTTTGCCTATTAACTATCTGGCCCGTAGCTCTCTCATAAGCACTCAAAAAGTCAATGAGCAAACGGGTAGCCTCGTCACTCCCTTTGGCGAAAATGATAAGATCATCAGCATAGGCCAAATGAGAGATGAAGAAGGCACCACACCCAGCATCAAAACGCAGGCAGGGGTTCTCAGCATATAATCTATCCAAGCCGCGACTAACTACTTCCGCCGCTACAACAAAGAGCGACGGGGATAATGGATCGCCCTGCTTAACCCCTCTAAACGAGCGAAAGTAACCACACGCCTCACCATCAAAAATCACTGAAAACCAAGCGTTATCCAGACAGCGCATCACCAAGCCAATGAAAGTATCAGAAAAACCAAAACGAGCCAGCACTAAGGCTAGTAACTCCCAAGACACTCTATCATACGCCTTCGAAAGGTCCAACTTGTACATGACATTTGGACATTTCATCCGGCGATCAAGAGACCCGACCAGCTCCTGAGCAAGCAAAATATTATCGGTGATCGCTCTGCCCTTAATGAAGCCGCTCTGGGATGGCGAAATGATATCAGGGAGGACAGAAGCAAGCCGATTGTTCAGGAGCTTGGCCACAATCTTATAAAAGACGTTGCACAAGCTGATAGGCCGGAGGTCCCCAATCCTGGAGGACTGGGGCGTCTTAGGGATCAATGTAATAAAAACACTCGTCATGGCGCGCGGCATAGGAGCTCCACGGAAGAACTCCTGGACCGCGAGAAACAGGTCGTCCCGAATAATATCCCAACAATGCTTATAGAAAGCAGAGCTGAAACCATCCGGCCCAGGTGCACTCGAGGAATGCATATCCTGGACCGTAGCATGGATCTCCTCTACCGTCGGCATAGCGCAAAGATTAGCATTGATGGGATCAGAAACAAGTCGGGGAATGACAGCAAGAAAGTCATGAGAAATATCAACAGAAGCGCGCGCACACATCGAGGAGAAATGACGAATCAGAGTGGCCCGAATCTCGGAAGGCTCCGTCCAGAGCTGACCCTCATCATCCAGAAGCTGCGGTATGGAAAGGGAACGGCGGCGTCCCCTGACCATGGAATGGAAGAAAGCGGGTATTGAAGATCCCCGTCCTTTTAACCAATTCCATAGGCCGACTTCTGCTGCCAGAACGCTTCCTCACACCGCTGCAACCGATATGGTCAGCTCTCGCTTTATTGAGAGCAGCTACGCGTCATAGGAGAGGGATCCTCCGCAAAGGCGTCCTCCATAACTCCTCACGGTGCTCTCAGCCAAGGCAAGACCACGAAAGACATCACCAAAGGTGTCCTTATTCCAAGCCTTCAAGCATCTCTTAAGCCGACGTAAGCTTATCACAGAAAGGCCACCATACCGGAACCAGAAACCGGAGATGACCAAGAGTGACGAACCACGTCCAGAAAACCATCATGAAACATCCACATGTTCTGAAACCTAAACGAAGCCCTCCTACCGCCGCGTCGCTCGCCGAGCGAGAGCAACAGTGGAGCGTGGTCAGAGCACGTGCGACTGAGGTGTGTGAGAGTGGTGGAATAAAAAAGCGAGCACGGTTTAGGGTTTAGGGTTTAGGGGTTAGGGTTTAGGGTTTAGGGTTTAGGGTTTAGGGTTTAGGGTTTAGGGTTTAGGGTTTAGGGTTTAGGGTTTAGGGTTTAGGGTTTAGGGTTTTAGGGTTTAGGGTTTTAGGGTTTTATGGGGGTTTAGGGGGTTTTATGGGGTTTAGGGTTTAGGGTTTAGGGTTTAGGGTTTAGGGTTTAGGGTTTAGGGTTTAGGGTTTAGGGTTTAGGGTTTAGGGTTTTTTTTTTTTTTTTTTTTTAAATTCACCATTGTACAGCTCCCAGCGCGCGGTAGCTCGCACTGTTCACCATAACAATGGGGGGGTTAGGATACCCCTACCATCAAATAGATATAACCATGAAGTACAGACAAGGGAGGAGGACATACCCTGACCTCCCAGACTCTGACGATACAAAAGTGAAAGAAATACAAAAACGAATTGAAAAACTAAGCCTGAGACAAACATCTGACGATACAATAATGGACTCAAGTAGGAAATAGTGATACTCGTGGATAGGGCACCTCTGTCGCATCCCGATGTAGAATAGTCTGAAGATCAGCATCAAGCGTCTCTGGAAAATCATAGCAGAACGTAGATCTCAACCTCCAAG